>JAQFYZ010003302.1:0-13826 GCA_034695085.1 Cylindroiulus punctatus | reverse complement strand
CAACGACAGTAAATCTCTTATATTCCCATTCAGATGGCAGGTGCTGCCATCTATCGCCCATAAAGCAAAATAGAGGTCAAGCGTAGAATTATCGTTTTTATTAATATGATATGCATTTCCATAAGTTGTCAAGAGCACATCCCAAAAAACGCGAGTCCCTGTTAATGTTATCAAAAAGTTATTTTAATATGTTCATCAGGAAAGGAGAAATTGCATTTGGTAATTTTATGCAGGGTGTCCTCAAAGTCACACCGCACTTTCAATGGGCCTTAACATCGGCTCAGTTTAATCTGGATCATCCACTCGCCCTCTGTATTTATGATTCCTTCGTCTCTGTCACATTAGATCATAAAATTTCCTTTAAAAAATGTTCAAATTTTGTCATTCATCGAAGCTGGAATTTGCTGTTGCTTCATCATCCTCGTTGTTTGTGTCCTGACAGATGCAAGGCAGATTTTCCCTCCGTGCATCCGCTGGAAATAAATGTGATTTCCGTAGTGTTTTTTCACCAGCATCACCCCCTAGCTCTTCCCGGTATCTATTCTTAAGTCCGAGATGGTGCAATTGTGTCCATTGTGGTCGTATCTGCTATTTTTTCCCATTTTTTTCTCTCGCCTAGCTGGCACGATATTTCTCTGCTTTGTGCTCCGCTGTGATGCAATTAATCATCGAATGAGATGCCATCTACATTTATATTAGCTCCGGCTAATCTCTCCCCCACCCACTGTGGGAACTGAACCCGTAGTGCTGGAGCAAACATCCCACCCCCTCGTGTTCACAATCAATTCGGTCCCCTATACTTAGGCATAAATCTGTACCCTTTTGTACTTTCGCTGTTGCGCAAAGTTCAAAACCCTTATTGAACAATAATGGATCCGATGCTGGGTCGTGTGTCACTAGCTACTGTCCCTATCGTTAAGCTCCCCAGATGGCGCTGCGAACTGGTGTTGCAATCTGTTGATAATGCAGTGAACAACAGCCTTGTTAAAATGGGCTTTCTATGGTAAATTAACTGATGTTCACCTTGCTGGGATCTTTTTATAAACACACTGAACGTGTTAAAATCAATTACACGTTCGAATTAATCACAGTTACAATCCACACAGCTCCCCCTAAATGTGGGCTGCTCCTAAAGGCTCGTAGGCTGGCAGTGATTGCCTAGCTTTAAGGGGCAGCTGTAAGGGTAGTTTAAATACTGTCAACTACTTACTTAAAATCAATTCCAATTTAGCATTGTTACCTGCATTTTTTTTCAAACTTTTACCTTCGAATGTGTACTATTACCCAAAAACACTCAATTTAGAAATTTGGGCTAAAATTCACTAATTGTTATTTAAGTTGCTAAAACAATTCGCACGAGGACGTGCCTGTCACCATTAATGTTTTTTAAATTGGTCAAAGTTAGACTGTATAACGGAACAGTTGTTCCACACAGACCCCTTAATGTGGGCTATGGGATAGCAGTGATTGCCTAGCTGTAGGTTTAAATACTTAAAATGAATTACAACTCATCATTGTTACCTGTTTTTTTTTAAACATTTCCCTTTGAATGTGTACTATTACCCAAAAACAATTCATTTAGAAATATAAGCTAAAATCCACTAATTTTGGTTTAAGTTGCCAAAACAATTCGCACGAGGACGTGCCTGTCACCATTAATCCTTTCTAAATTATTATTATTATTTATTACAGACGTCATCAGTGACCATTTTATAAATACACATAAATACACACCTTCGTTACAACACATTTAAGTTTCCAATAAGTATAAAAATAATTTAGATTAAAAATGCTTACAAATACATATCTTAATGTATATTAATGTGTTCCATATTTTCCAGAATCCATTCCTATGCTGCACCTTTAAAACATAAGTTTCTCATAAAGATTCACACTTAATACATGTATTTATAGAATTATTCTTGGAATAATGCTTACGACAGTTTTTCTCATCTTGTTTCGAGTTCGTGTGATGATGTTTGTTTTTCATTTCTTAGGTTTTGGAGCAAAATGAAGATGGTCGGTGGCGAGGAGTCATTTTTGGAGAAAATTACACGTCGCGCTCCGGCTACTTCCCTTCCACGGCAGTAGTGCTTCTTAATAGACCAGGTAGGGAAACTTTTTCGTTGAATTTGCTCGAAAATGGGGTTGGGTTGCGTTTTATTTACGAGGTGATTTTTCTGATTTGAAATCGGATGCGCCACAGCTTAAATTAGGTTCAACAACTGGCCATACACGTCAGTTGTTGAATCCTTTGCTACTGAGGTAATGATTATTATCATTTTTTATCTTTGCTTTTTAGTAAAAACGTCTCATTTTTCCTATCAAAAAGACCGTTTCGGTCGCAATTTCTGACATTTTACAATAACGTTTCGTTGCGTTGGTCCAAACTGCCAAAGATTTTAAATGGCTTTATTAGTGAGCCCAAAATGCGACGCGTTTTATTAAGTTTATATCGATTTTAGGCCTAAAAGCAATCTGTATTTCCAATCATTTCATGTTTATTATTTACTTTTATTTTTTCGTGGATTTTTTTATCACAAAAACTCCCATCTCTTTTTATTTGTGAGGTAGCCCAGCTCTAATCTCGCCATTTTACGAGGTTTGCGTTATCATATATACAAGACTTTATGACACCATCTTTGGTCTAACGGGACATTTGTCATCGATGTGTTGCTTGCTTGCAACTTGTATAGCAAGAATATTATGTTTGAAAAGCCAGAAAACTTTTCAATCGTGGCCAAATATGGCCCGAATGCGGTATCGTAAATGACAACGACACTGAAACTACTGGTTGTATTTACGGAGCAATATTCAGCGTTGTTTCTTATAACTTCCTTGAGAAAAGTACAAAAATATAAAATAATTTTTTTAAGTTGTGTTTTATAGGGCACGGTGTATTTGAAATACAACTAGCAATTATTTTTACTGCTCGAAAACTCTTTGAAATAGGTTATAAAATAATGAAAAATTAATTCCAGAATGACAATTCACGACAACTTTTTAATTACTAGTATTAGTGTTGTTTGTACGGGTTAAGATAAATAACAAAAGGACTTCCTTCGCCATTATATATGCTTCGTAGCACCCAGTAAAACTTATTTATTAAGTACTTCTTCCACGCCGTTGAAGATGCTTTAACGGTTTTTTGCACTTAATTGTTACTTAATTTGAGCTTGGTGCATTCGGTCGTGTCAGCAAATAGCGGAAGACACGAAATATATCACGGGATGTATAGTCGTATTGAAACAGCGTTTACACGCTGACTAAGCTGCCTGAGTTTAAGTCGTGCATGTAAACTTGTTTTACATTATTTACTTTAAGTGATTGTACCTGATTCGGGATGGTTTGAGGAAAGTGATTTTTTGCAATTAAATTGCCTAATTTTGAACAGATAAGATAATTTAAAATGAAACTAAATGTTTTAATTCGAAGTTTATATTGATAGTAAGTTTCTGGACTATATAAAGTTAAGAAACATTTCGTTTTTGGAATTGTTCCAAATTCTAGATCTCATGTATTCCCATTCAGACGGCAGGTGCTGCCATCTATCGCTCATAAAGCAAAATAAAAAGTCAAAAATAGAATTATCGTTTTTATTAATATCATATGCATTTCCACAAGTTGTCAAATAGTACCACCAATAAAACGCAAGTCCATCTTAATGTTTACAAAAAAAAAAATATTTTAATATGTTGATCAGAAAATGAGAAATTGAGTTTCGCAATTTAGTGCAGGGTGTCCCCAAAGTCACAACGCACTTTCAATGGGCCTTAATGGCACCTCACTCAATGCAAGCATGCTGCAAATGGCTCGTAAACAGTTTAAACAGGCGTGACTCGACATAAGCACGTGAATTTCTGTTTTCAGTGCTTGAGGTAAATCAAACATCCAAATCTAACCAACTCAGCTAGACCCTACCCTATCAGTAGGTTCGTGCTTTGTAATGAAGCAGAGGATTCTGGGTGTTGCAACATGTCACCACTACGTTTTTAAAACTGGTCTAATGGTCAGTAGCCATATTATGTAGAAACTTGTGTTGGTCTCATGTTTCAAGTACGAGGTATTGTCGTTGTATTTGAACGGAAGTTATACATGTACAGTACGCAGTATGCTGCTACCCACACTGTAGTATATTTGAAAACAAAATGGTCCTAAAAGGGAGCCAAATCGCCAATTTTCAACTTTATTCGTTTCTGATTGGTTGACTGCGATTTCAATTGAAGCCTGCCAACGGCGCTCGTAAAACTGGCTTTTCCTTCCATCTCGAGTCAGTTTTGAAAGGGTTGATGGCTACAAAATGGCCGTCTTGAGAATAGCCACGTTCCCAACGTATGCATCGGATGAAGACATAGTATTGCTGGGTAAAAAACTAAAAATCACTTTTATTCACCATGGCCTGTTTTCCAGTTAGACATGGCTGCGACAAACTGCTAAAAGTGGACGCTGCAAGGAATGACAGGACACGCAATTTGTTGATACGTTAGTACCGATAAAAAATGATACTTCCCCTGGGACGCCATTTCAAATGGTCGCTCATTTGGACTCATTTGCACCCGGACTTAATTACTGGACCGAAGATGCGCCTGGTGTTCCATAATGAATTAAAGACAGATGTTCAGCGAGGGGCTGATGGGGGAAGCGGCCAACAGATGGCGGTCGAGGGAGATATATTGGCGATGGCAACCACCAATGGCTAAAACAGCAGCTTGGCTGTTTGGCAGCCATGTTGGTCCCCATAAGTCTCAGACGGGAAAGTGGTGTTTGTGCTCGGAAATGTCGCCACAGGTCAGCCAAATAACTTGCCTTCAAAAACACGTGTTAGCTGCTTCGGGATAAGCACTTTGGAAACCCCATTTTAATCACTCCAGAGCATGCTCAAGTTGCGTTTCAAACCATGACCCTGTAACAGCGACACATGCTATTGCCTGGTCTATAAATGTTTCCATCATTTTCTACACCCATTGCCTGTTATTCTGCTGAAATCTTGGGATGTGTGAATTAGCTATGTTACTTATCAGGTTGTTGTCGATTTTGTCAGATTTTGTATGAAGCCTAATCCCCCTACCCTATCATTGAACTTCGTACACAGTATGCACTCCTACTAATTCTCAACCACCTGCCCTTGAACCTAAGTTTAATTTCTATTTAATTTAATTTAATGCACCCACAGTCAGCAGCTGAAACACTATGTGGTGGGAGTAGTCGATTTACCCATGAACACAGGGAGAAATCAAAGTAAAATGGATAGAATAGCCAGGAAAATTTTTGTGAAAATTCTGCTCTCATCAACGACTAACGTATATCGATGTATACGTATAATTTAGCTTTAAGGCTCATTGTAAGTGATTTTTTACAATTGAATTTCGATAATTTTGCACAGATATGATAATTTCAAATGAAACTAAATGTTAATTCAAAGTTTATAGTGATAGTATAAGTTCCTGCGCTCTATAAAATGAAAATACATTTCGTTTTTAGAATTTTTCCAGATATTCTTTATTTCGCCAACGAAAGTAAATCTCTTATATTCCCATTCAGACGGCAGGTGCTGCCATCGATCGCCCATAGAGCAAAATAAAGAGCTCAAACATAGAATTATCGTTTTTATTAGTATCACATGCATTTCCATAAGTTTTCAACAGCGCATGCCCCTGTTAATGTTAACAAAAAAATTATTTTCATACGTTGATTAGGAAAGGAGAAATTGTTTCCGGAAATGTTATGCAGGGTGTCCCCAAAGTCACAACGCACTTTCAATGGACCTTAAAGGAAGATTTCCCTTCGGGCTGCTGTTGCTATTTCTAAAATTTCTGCAAATTTGGCATAAGGTTGATGACCCATCTTTAATTAAGGACATGCCTATTCGATGGGCGTTCGTGGCGCCCCTAGTGTTTTCGTTTGGGGTGCGTTATTTATTTTATCCAATTTTCAGTATACCGCTAACTCTGACCTCTATTGTCTCTTTTTCGTTGATGGGCCTGCCCATCTGCCCTTTCATTAGCCAGCTCGGAGTGTCCAAATATTGACCAGCTGCCCACCCCAGCTCTTTTCCTCCTTGATTTTCTCGTCACGTCCAATCTGGTGGTTTCCAACTTGAACGTAAATGGCGGCCTCACCAGTTTGTTCTCTGGCTTGTTCCGGCGACGTAATAGGCCTTGCCAACCTAAGATCATTCCCGTCCTACCTTCATTGCCGCAGATAATGAAGGCGGAGGCTGTGGTTGCCATGGCGACGATTGGAGGCTGTGTGCGCTGGCCGTGGATGGTGGCGCCATCTAGCGAGCGACTTTGGCAGCAGCTGCTGTGTACAGTCTTGCACAAAAACAACGAGGACGTTTGAATGATGCATGGATGCTAAAAAGCCTCGGCTTTTCGTACAGTTTGAAATTGTGTTTTTTGTAAGTTTATTTACTCGCAACTCCTATTATACATGTAAAGTCAACTACAAAAATTATTCAACTACAAAAAATTACATGTAAAGTCAACAACAAAATTATTTTAATATGTTGATCAGGAAAGGAGAAATTGTATTTGGGAATTTTATGCAGGGTGATCACAAATAATTGTCCACAGAAATTGTGTTTTTGTAAGTTTATTTAATCGCAACTCCTATTATACGTGTAAAGTCAACGTGGCTCAACCAAAACCTTGGCTGTAAAAATTGTTAAAGGTTGTGAACGTTGCTTCCATATTATCCTTTTCTCAATAAAACTTGGAATGTGGGCTTCTCATAAAAGCTCGTAGGCTGGCATTGATTGCTGTGGTTAGTCAGTTTCTATTCTAGTTGTTACCACACAGTCAACATACAGATGCCATGTGGTGGTGAAGGGAGGGGGTAATATAATCGGAAACTGCATAGTTGGTTAGTTCGGGCTAGGTTAATCACACAAAAATATAAAATCACTTCTGCAAGTTAGGGCAGGTATCATTTTGGTATTCTGGACAAGTGGAGTTGAAATATATTTTGCGCACATTAAGATAATGGTATTACATGTAATGCTCAATCATGTACTAATATGCATGGTGAGCCAAACATACTGTTTGCCAGTGTATGAGATTGTGATGGTTTTATTGGTTCTTTATGCTGATATACAATAGACTCGCTGTTACATTGTTTTCGGTGTGGTGCAATGTAGAGAACCTTTGCTAGTGTCTTGTCAAAATTTCAGACGAATTAAAGGAATGTGTCGCTTTTTCAATAAATAAGCCTGTCACTCAAAAATCGATCAAAAATAATGTATTTATCTGATAAGATTTCAGATAAGATAACACGCACACACGAGCTTATTTCCCCTTTGCAAATGCTCATTGCAATTCATATTTAGCAGCAACGCTGATAATGTCCGTTGTTTCGGATTGGCATGATTGATACGTCTTTGTGCTCTCCTTGACTCTACTAACCTTCGGATTATTTCTGATCAGATAAATCACCCTGCGCAATGCCAGCAAAAAATTACCCTGAAAATTATCACCAGGCACGACATAGTCATGGACTGCACCGTACCGTATTTAGTTTTCTAGTTTATAAATTCCTAGCTAACCTGAACAAGTATCTTTTAAGGGAAATTCAATTTCTAGCCAGACGTTACTTGCCACAAGCTTGCAAATGTTTCGGGATGAATAAGACATTTTGAATTTAAACCTAAACAATTCATTGATTTTTTAATTAAAAAAGACATCCTATGGCATCCCAAGGTGCTGTCTGTGGGTATATTAAATTGAATCCTACATGGCCATGTATTTGAAAGATGATCCATTGATGTCTGGTACAGGGTAGTAGTATAACAAAATTCATCTCTGGACCAATTTTTCGTGAAGGGGAATAAAATGTGATTGTAAAAATAAATGTGATGGTCAAATTTCTTACATGAAAATCACAGGTTTTGATTTCATATTCATTTATTCAATAAATATAATATTTTCAACAACTCGTAAGATTCGAAATGAAAATGAAAATTTTTAACATTTTTTTTTTTTATTGCAAAACTGGTCCAAAGATGACTTTGGAAAGACACGGAGCAGTAAGGCAAAGATTTTGGAAAGTCAGGGAATTTCACATACCTATAGTTATACCTATATAACTCGCAAAAGTAAAGAGGTGGTACTTCGCAGTTGGAATTTAGTGCATTTAAAAAAAACAAAGAAAACTTATTAATGATTCGTAGGGCATCTCATAAACCCTGTCTACAGTGCAAAGCTGAACTATACATGGAGCACTTATTCCACATTTGAGACTGAACCACCTAGACACAAATCACCTTAGCAAAACAAACCCAACCGCAAACAGGCATCGACTCCCTCACCACAATTGCCTCCACCCCACACTCGGCCACCCCATCAGGTTTTTTCACATACACATTCGATATTGTTGGGTTATTTTTTTTTCGGAAATCTCATTCGTTTCGCCCGCCCGATTTATGATTGATTTATGGATATATTAAAAACCGCAACTGCGGGCATCATTAATTACCGGTTAGAAAATGTGATAATGAGTGGCCCAGCTAGGAATGGGATGGGAGGGGTCAGGGCTCCCCCTGGCGCACATTTTCGGCATTTTTGGTGGACCCTCCCCCTCACCCTCCCCCCTAACCCCACCAGCGACTGGGACGAAATCTCCCAGAATTCCCCCCGAGGGTGCGAACAAGAATAAAAAAGGTGAAATAAGGTTGAGCTTAGGGGGGATAAAGATGGTCCTCGACATTAATGCCCAGCGGAGGGCCCTTGTCTCCCCTGACAGGAGGTTATTCTCTTACCTTCGCCCTAGCCCTAAACCCCCTAAGGGGAACACCTGAGATTACAATGCTCGCTTTACGGCCGCCAGGGGCGCTGCAGAAGCGGGCCAGGGGGAGGCTGGGAAACAAGAGCTGTGGCATTGTATCAACAAGGCATCATCTTACTTTATTGCTTCTCTTCTTCGTCTTTTTACCCCCACCCCAGCACGGCCATTTGTAACCCCGTTATTTTCCATGCCCCTTACATGTATGTGCGGAAATGAACTGGTTGCAAACTGATTCCTGCAACTCGGATGATTATAGTGGCAACGACCATCATCCGTTGGTGATCATCTTGTGGAAACCAGGTGTGTCCTTGCTGGTGAAATTTACAAACAGACTATAGTAGAAATACGAACTGATGGAACTGCAGGACAGCCAATCAGAGAGGTGTCGCTTATCGATTTGGGATTCCTGGTTTTCAGTTGTTGAAAGGAAAATGGCTGACGCCTCGAGCTGAAGCGCCTCCAATGTTTTTTTTCCGTTGAGCTCCTTCCTCTCACCAGTGGCGCTGTATGCGAAATACTAGACTTAGTCAATCGCAAACTGGCGATTGGATTCTATTGGCGGCGCTTTCAGCCCAGTTCCATCACTTCGTGGTTCTACTATAGCCATGGATATATTTGGATTGTTTCATATGGATTGAGCCACACATATTGCATGTCCAGTTTTGGGCTAAATTGTGTGTATATCAGGGGCTTTAAAATGTGGCGCATGCACCCCTTCGGGGTACATGGAAGGGGTGCGGGGGGTGCATGGAGGTCTTTCCAAAAATTTATGTTTTGCAAAATAGGTAATCTGAATTATACTATATTATAAGATAAAAATCAAAGGCATACTACTGTATGAATGCCGTCGTAAACTGTTACGTGTATAAAGAGTTGGTTTTCCAGCACTCTGATATTAGCTCTGTCAAAAACCCAGGTTGCAGTCATTGATTGATTGAGGTATAACTGAATTATTTGTGAAAACTATTGCCAAAACATTGTCTTAAATATCTATTATCATTGAATTCCTTTACATTCCTTACATACTGTAATTGTGGGTTACAACGATATTTGAATTAGTGCTTCCATTATTATTATTTTAGTGCTTCCATTATTATTATTATTATTATTATTATTTGTTTTTTAGCACTCACTGAGAGCAAAGATACAGTAAATGTACAAAATAATTCATAAAGCAAAAGATGTAGTAATACATAATAGACATTTTTTTAGCGAAAGCAATGCCTGAATAAAGGTGGCATTTCACATTTGTAAAATATGTTATTTGATTTTCATTTTCCAATGTTTGCAGCTAGTTTGCAAACATTGCTTGTCATACAATTGACAATTGACCAAGGGTTATGGTTATATTAATCCCCCAACGCATGGCATATCTATGCTGACTATGGGGTAACGAATAGAATTGAAAATTTGTAAAGCAAATGAATGGTGGTGAATGGATAATATAGCATTCCAAAAGAATATGTTAAACTTTAATGCATCTGGAATGAGGCTGTATTGAGGGTAAAAATTAATGAAAATCTGCATCTGTACCAGTGTTTCCATCATGTTATCCAACTCGTCGTATTGGAACGTCCAAGAAGTGGCATATTGGAGGGGTCAATTCGGTCAATTCGGAAAAAAAGTTGATTATGGCTGGGTTTACATCCCATACAGTATGTGTTGCCGGAAGTGTTGCAGCTCCACCCTATCCCAGGTTCATGTCAAAGGTGATTATTTGCAGTGTTCGTTATTTCGTACCTTAACGTCGCTCATTAATTTACATATCCTGACATCAAAACGAGTTTTTCACATTACTTTTTCGGCTAATTACAAATGGTTGAAGTGTTTTGCCAATGGATTTTGCGTGTTCGCCCAAAACACTAATGTCCTCTTACAAGTCGGGGTCACTCGAAAAGCAGTCGAGGTCGCAAGTTTTTGATTTAATTTTTTTTGCTTTGGTTGAAATTATGGTGTTATGGGACACTATCGCTGCAGACTTAACTCATTGAGTGGGGGGGGGAGTTAATTTTTGACCACGATGGTTAATTATGGGGTTATTTCGTTATCTCCCATTGCGATGAAGTGGAAGTTTAAAAGTGGCGAAAAAAGCGTTTTTTATGAGGACGTAAATCATAATGTATTGCATTAATATTTTCGGTTTTTAATTGGCTCTTAATTCGCGTCCACTTGACTGTAAAACATAAGACGAGTTTGTTGACCCAACCCGAGTACTATCTCAGTGGTGTGCGACCAATTAAAATTAGCTACGAAGGCGAGACTTTTGGATTGTTTTAATTACTTTCAACTTAAAATGGCATAATTTTTGTTTTGAAAGCTGTTTCATGGGGTATTTGAAATAAGAATAGCAATTTTCTTGCTCGAAAACAACTTAGGAAATTGTTATGAAGCGAAGGATTCTGGGTATCATCCAACATCCAGACTTTTAGGCTAAAATGTAAACAAACATGAAAGTTACTTGGCGTAAGGGAGCTTTTTATAGTTGAATTAAAGCCTGCGTACGTGTAATCATAGTACTTTTAATCACAAATTAAACTTAAATTTCAACCTATAATGGCATAAATTTTTGTTTTGAAAGCTTCGTTTCATGGGCTATTATAAATACGAATATCAATTTTCTTGCTCGAAAAAAACTTGGGAAATTGTTATGAAGCAGAGGATTCTGGGTGTCATTCAGCATCCAGACTTTTAGGCAAAAATGTAAACCAACATGAAAGTTACTTGGCGTAAGGGAGCTTTTTATAGTTGAATTAAAGCCTGCGTGTAATCATTGTACTTTTAATCACAAATTAAACGATGAAAACTGAAATTGAGGTCCGAGAGACTGACTGTACTTTGTAGGTTGATAATTTCACCCTTTCCCTAACCTGCATGTCTACGGCGGAACCTGCCATAAAAATCGGTCAGTTTAATTTCCATCGAATAATTTATTAGTTTCTGTATCCAGTTTATGAGCGTTGAGTGACAAAACTAATACATGTAAGTAATGAACAGTAAATGGGACTCAATTTCTAAAAAGCTAGTCTAAATTAATGTTAAAGATGTGAAAGGCCATCTTTTTCATCATCATTTAACGTCTCTTGTTAAACAAATCTGTAATGTAATCTAATTTTTTCCTATTCTACAAGTTCTGTGGCTTTAAAATAGCCCTTGACCCTTGATTTGCATGATGCATTTATTTTCAGGTCGATCTTGTTGATGGACCAAAAGCGGGATTTTGAGGTTGTCCTAACATACTGTACTGTGTGTAAATGTTAATCATTCTACAGAATTGAATTTAATGAAAAAATTGATACGTTTCTGGCAAATATTTAGTGAATAATTCACAAAAACTATGCCTTTTAGAGTGGTGCAACTAAGCTTACATTCCCAATACTCGATTTTTGACTTCAAATTTTCAACAAGCAAGCTTGTGTGTCAGTCAAGGAGATCCTGTAGCAGTTTAAAAATGTATAAACATGGCTCGTGTCCAATTTGCAGGTCCTGGTTTGACCCCTTTTTTGGCAGCATCCTGGAGGCTTGACCTCTGGTTAGTTTCGAGTCTTCATTCTCACGTCCATTGCAGAACAGAGTTATAAAGTATTAAAAATTCATGCCTTCCATGTTTCTGAGGGTTTATAACCTGGTCCTACTTTATAATGAGCATCGTATAATGCCTGTCCACGCAACGCTTTGCAACTGGAATTTACTATTTGCAAATTGGAAAAAAAAATTGAAAGAGTGAAAAAATGACGGAAATTGGTGCTCACGAGGGAAGGAATAAACTTGCTTCGAAATGGTAAAAAAGTGCAAACTAGTGCAAATAGTATCTTATATAGATTTATTGTGAAAAATACTGTAATTTCTTTGGATAAATTTTGAAAACGTGTTGTCTAAACTGTAGACCCTCAACTTTAACAAAAAAAGTTAAAATTTAGAAGTTAACTTTGACTGTAAATTATGATATGCAAGTCTCAATTAACTTCCTAATGTAAAATAAACTTTGGAGCATTTTCTCTTAAGATTGTTAGCTGGTCAAATAATTTATAAGTTTTCTATTGACTTTCATAATGGAAACAACAGTCAGTAAACTGAAATACTGTACAATTTTTAAGTAATGCCAATATGCCAATTTTTTTACACAACTGGATAACAAATCAGGGATATAACTACATAACATGTATCAGCACTGGTGATATTATACATGTACATGTAATTCGACCAACCCCCATGCCCTTCCCCCACAGATAATAATATAATACTTGAACGTTCCCTTTCTAATTTCTTAATCGTGGATTAAGCAATTGGCAGGCATTTTAATTTGCTTTAAATCCTTTAATCCCACAATTTAAGGCTAATTTTTATTTCGTTCAGGAAGTAAGTATACATGTACATGTAAATGGAAAACAACATCACCGTATAATCTCATTTTGAAGGTTATATGCGCCAGTAACCCACTTTCAAATCCTCCAAATGGACTGAAGATATGATTTATAAGTATATCCATATTTTAAATTATAAGGTGTGTGGGCCATAAATAAAACTACTGTATATGTTTGTTGCGTGACAACTAAATATATAATTTTGGGCAGCATTAACGTTATTACAATGCATAGAATCTTGGGGATTTCCAAACTACCTTGTTTCGTGTACGCTTCCAACGAGTCAGCCATGAAACATTCTTCGTTTTTCAAAACAAATTTATTGTTTACGTGCAGTGTTATTTTTTAAATTTTCCTCAAATATTCTGCATTGAAAACGTTGCTCGAATACGTATTGTCTTGGCGATTTATATGCTTTCCATGTTTGTGATGACTACATGTGCCTTTATTATTGTAGTCAATAGAATTTTAACGAGAATTCATGTGGTATTCGATTTATCACAAACACATGCAATTTTGAGCGACTTTAAGGCCCATTGAAAGTGATTTTTTGCAATTGAATTTTGATAATTTTGAGCAGATATTATAATTTTAAATGAAACTAAACGTTTTCATTCAAAGTTTATATTGATAGTAAGTTCCTGCGCTATATAAAATGAAAAGACATTTCGTTTTTAGAATTTT
>JAQFYZ010003301.1:0-13827 GCA_034695085.1 Cylindroiulus punctatus | reverse complement strand
ACCAGAAATGAGTAGGCCTACATTTGTTTCCAGAAATCATGTTCTCGAGCAATAATTAATAAGTGTGGACCAGATGGCCACATCTTACAAACATGCTGGGAACAAGGAAATATTTGCAGAAACAACCCTTTTCTTACAAAATGCTGATTCTTCCAAATCTGCCAAATTATTCCAAATCTGCCATATTAATCCAAAATTGTCTTCTGCAAAATGTTTCCTCAACAGAAATGAGTGCATTTGTTTCTAGAAATCATGTTCTCGAGCAATAATTAATAAGCGTGGACCAGATGGTCACATCTTACAAACATGCTGGGAACAAGAAAATATTTGCAGAAACAACCTCTTTCTTCCAAAATGCTGATTCTTCCAATTCTGCCAAATTAATCCATAATTGTCTTCTGCAGAATGTTTCTTCACCAGAAATGAGTAGGCCTACATTTGTTTCCAGAAATCATGTTCTCGAGCAATAATTAATAAGTGTGGACCAGATGGTCACATCTTACAAACATGCTGGGAACAAGAAAATATTTGCAGAAACAACCCTTTTCTTCCAAAATGCTGATTCTTCCAAATCTGCCAAATTAATCCAAAATTGTCTTCTGCAGAATGTTTCCTCAACAGAAATGAGTGCATTTGTTTCCAGAAATCATGTTCTCGAGCAATAATTAATAAGTGTGGACCAGATGGTCGCATCTTACAAACATGCTGGGAACAAGAAAAGATTTGCAGAAACAACCTATTTCTTCCAAAATGCAGATTCTTCCAAATCTGCCAAATTATTCCAAATCTGCCAAATTAATCCAAAATTGTCTTTTGCAGAATATTTCTTCACCAGAAATGAGTAGGCCTACATTTGTTTCCAGAAATCATGGTCTCGAGCAATAATTAATAAGTGTGGACCAGATGGTCACATCTTACAAACATGCTGGGAACAAGAAAAGGTACTTGTCCATTAAGGGAACTACATATTATGTTAGGGTAGGTTAGGTTAGGTTATGTTATGTTATGTTAGGTAAGGTTAGGGTAGGTATAAATGCTCAAAAAACCTAACCTAACCTAACATAACCTACCCTAACATAACAGGTAGTTCCCTTAATGGACAAGTACCCAAGAAAATATTTGCAGAAACAACCTTTTTCTTCCAAAATGCAGACTCTTCCAAATCTGCCAAATTCTTCCAAAATTGTCTTCTGCAAAATGTTTCTTCACCAGAAATGAGTAGGCCTACATTTGTTTCCAGAAATCATGTTCTCGAGCAACAATTAATACGTGTGGACCAGATGGTCACAGCTTACAAACATGCTGGGAACAAGAAAATATTTGCAGAAACAACCCTTTTCTTCCAAAATGCAGATTCTTCCAATTGTCTTCTGCAGAATGTTTCCTCACCAGAAATGAGGAAATTTGTTTCCTGAAATCATGTTCTCGGGCAGTGATTCCTAAGTGTGAATTAGATAGTCACATCTTGCAAACATGCTGCAAAGTAGAAACTGTTCTCCCTATTGCAGAGCAATAGTGCCATCTCCGTGCGCGGGAGTTTCCGTGCCAAACTCCGAGCATTTTTCCAGGCTTGCACCGGAAGCTTCTGCCGTTTGAGAGCATTAGCGCCGGTGCTAACGTTGCTGTCACGCAGTCGCATTATTACCATAATTGCCATTACCCTTACTAGTAGTGCCGTTAAGAAAGTGGGGCACATTGTACGGCCGCGAAGGAGATGCGACTGTTTCGTGGACAAGTCAGGAAAACGCTCTTAAGTGGACGCATTTCCGGCACATCCTGCGTTGCAGGCTTCATCACCTTGAACCAGTGGCCTAGGAGTGAAGCTAATGGAATTAGTTGAGAAATAACGAGGTGCGAGGGGCTCATTAAGAGCAATGTTAATGGCCCGATCGTAGGTGATCCGAGCAAAGCCGAACGAAGGTGGCGCTACAGCGCGCCGGAACATCTCTTGGAGCCAATCACTACAGAATATACCCTGCTGCGAATTTTTTTTCAACCATACTCCTGCAGTAGAGTTAACATACATGTAGATGCACGTGGCAAGTGCAGAAAATGATTGTTCAGTGGCGGATCCAGGGTGGGGTCCCAGGGGTCAGGACCCCGTTTGGCAAAATAGAAAATTTACACTAGATAGATTGGAACCAAAAAATAAAAATTCATACTAGATAGAATGGTTAATAAATCGAAAAATTTTGCTAAAAAATTGAACTGATTTTGCAAATTTTTGCAAAAAAATGCAATAAAGTAAATTGGTTTTGCGAAATTTTTGCAAAAAAATACAAAAAGTAAACTGGTTTTGCAAAATTCATGCAAAAAATGCAAAAAGTAAACTGGTTTTGCAAATTTGTTGCAAAGAAAATGCAAAAAAGTAAACTGGTTTGGCAAACTTTTTGCAAAAATTGCAAAAAGTCAGCAAAGTAGCAAAAGCTGCCTTTTGCAATAATTTTGCAAACAAATGTGAAAAAGTGAGCTGGTTTTGCAAATTTTTTTTGCAAAAAATGAACACCTTTCGAAAGATGTTTTAAAAAAAATGCAAACAATGAACTAGTTTTTGCAAATATTTTTTTAAACATGTATATTTAGACCTCCATATACATACACGTGCTCAATGCAGACTTGAAAAGAGGTCATGTCATGTCATAAATTGACGGACCCCGTTTGAAAAAAAAGCTAGATCCGCCCCTGTTGTTCTGCATATTAGCCAACAGACCAGGGCTAGGAGACATTAGGCTAATCCTAGTGGCTCATAGGCTGGCAGGGTTAGCTGAAACGAAATTTTGCTTTTAGCAGGGTGGCCACAAAATTATCATTTCGAATTTCCCTGACTTTTCCCTGACTAAATCCCAAAATTCCCTGACCAAAACTTACTCGTTAATGCATAGCATTTTTAGTTATAATGAAACGTAAAACGTCTTTGTTTGGTGTTTTCAAATATTCCAAAGTGTTTCACAAGAAATTTTAAAAGAATATGAAAAACAGCATTATCAAACTCAACATAACTGCTGCTTGTTACACATGCCTTTTTTTAAATAAATAAATCTTCCCTGACTTTTCCCTGACTTTCCAACTTCCCTGAGGCTAGTGATTACTGATGTCAATGAATGGGTGCATCCCACATGGGAAAATTATGAATAAAGTTGTTAAACATGCACCTGTCAATTTTTTAGTGGCAAAGGGGGATAAACTTTAAAATGTTGATGTCATTTTTAGAGGTAGGGGTAGGGCTGTTGGTTACACTGTGTTACAAGGAGGGGGGGAAGGGGGGTGAAAAATGAGAAAATGTGGTGATGTAATTTATGTACGCTCCCAAAACACAAATTAACTAAAAACGAAAACAGGGTGTCTATAAATGATTGCGGCGCTGCAACCTGCAGTTTCAATAAATCGCTGCTTTGTATGCAACATATGACTGCAGTCAATGTCACAACACATAGAAAAACTCCAAGTTTGTAGGACCCTGTTTTACCAACTAAGTATCAGCACTGTGAAAAATACACTTAACATATGAGGGGGTGAAAGATAAAAGTTGTGCAAGTCAAATCCCCCCCCCCCCCTCCCTTAAGTGCAAAAACTGATACTACAAATGTCAAACTGTTATAAGCATATTTGTGGATCGTCAAAGTTTTTATATTCAACTGAAAGGAGGCAGCAAAAGTTTGAGAAGTATTGGAACAGCAGCATTGTTTGCAGGTTAAAATGCTTGTTTCACAATACAAGAAAAATGTGACCATTATCACTCCCCAGAAGCTAACCAACATATTCAAGTTCTGTTTGTTATTGACTCAGAATGACAAACATCAGACCACAATATCATTAAAATGGCAAAATATTTTTGCCTGAACAAGATATCAGACCAGACGCAACATAACCTTTCGAAAAAATTGAAACAGCATGTTACAATAACAGGGTTAATACTCAAATTTACAAAATCATTTCCCTGACTTTCCCTGACAGCCCAAGTAAATTTCCCTGACTTATAAATCAATCGTGTAGAAATTTTTTTTAAACCTGCTCATGAGAAAAATATAATGTTTATTAATATTAACTTTTGGAAATGGTCAGCAGAAATGTAAAAATAATTAATAAACATGTAAAAAATTATTTTTGGGTATTTTTTGGGATGGAATTTATTTTCAATTTTATTTTGTTGAAAAAACTTATTTTCCCTGACTTTCGCTGATTTTACAGCAAAAACCGTAGTTTTCCCTGACTCTTTCTGACCATTTTGCTCATCCCTGACTTTCCACGTGCGTATGAACCCTGGATAACCTCGATAACACGATAACAGTGTGACCCTCTGACAGGTCTTCTGTAACCACTTCTTGTATGCAAATTCGAGTGCAGTGTTACCATTTTCCATCAATGGGAACCATTGCCTAGGCCTACATTTAGCAATGTCGCTCAAATGGGTAACGCCATAGCACGACCAAGCTGTGAACAGAATTAATTTAAGATGTGCTACTCACCCTTAGCCATCGGTCGATGCAGTTGGTGTGGAAGTCGTGGAAGCAGGGCAAGATGCGCAGCCGCTCTCCATTCTCATACTCGGACATGCAGATGTGACATTCGGTAGTCCGTGACACGTTCTCACCCCCGTTGCCATCGTTCTTGCTGAACTGGTGCGTGGGCAGCCGGTTGATCTGTGTGCGGTTGAGACCGCGAGACACGTGGCCCAACTGCTCGGCCAGCTCCAAGAGTTCCTGAAACCACAGCGAAGAGTTAGAAGTCAGTTGGCGACCTGCTCTCGAAGTCAGTGCTGTTTTCAGCGGAAGACGCGAGGATGACTTCAACCCCGCAAATGGCAGAAAGCCATTTTAGGGTGCGAATGAAAGTAAAATTACTAAACTGAGAATGTCATGGTCAGGGCAGTTCAGTTATACAAGGTTCCCCCAGAAATTCAATTTTAAACTTCCCTTACTTTTTCATATGACATTTGTCAATGTAAAAAATGCTATATTAATTGCTCATTGTTTATAAACATGTAGTTAACGCAAATTTCAAAAGGACCAGCAACGGATTTAGCACATCAAAATTTTTGTCTAAGTGAATGATTGGTAAGAAATGGGCGTTTTTTTTATTTCAAAGACAAAAATTGCCTTTATCATCGAAGGAATAATCATGTAAAAACCTGCATCTGAGGTGGTATTTTCGAACAAAAATTCTGCCATCAGCGTTTTCCAAATTATGAATGTTTGTCAATCATTGGCAGTTCAATTACGCTTCCTACATACATAAAATATCTAAAAAAGTTTTATTGAAATTAACGTTTATGGAGTGAGGGCAAAATTTTAAACTTTGTTTTAATCCCCCACACAACCCAGGCCTTAAACACGGCACTGCTTGGGGTCACTGACCGTTTTACCAGATCTTCAAAATATCTTTTACGGTGATAACAAAGAATCATTTGAAAAACCCTGATATTTGCGAATTCTCACCTCATAATCGTTGCCCTGGTTTGGTGTCCAGTAGTTGCCGTGAGCGCGACGTCCCCGAGATCGGCGTCTCGCACCTGTGCGTCCAGTCTGATTGGTAGCCTGCAATTTACAAAAGAAAACAAAATACAACATTCATTATTGAAGCTGTTCTAATTGGGTCAATAAAAATATCAAACGGCATCAATATTGGCCAACATTGTAATAGTGGGTCTATCTAAAAAGTCAATCTAAAAAGTTGATCGGGGTCCAAAATGTTAAAGACATGCGTAGAGACACCTTGCTTTGCAAACATTAAGGAAAGTATGTGTCAACTTGCATTTGGGAAACAAATTGTCGCAATAAAGGTTAAGGAAGTCACAAATGTATTTTTTTTGAAAAATGCTGTAAGAAATTCAGATGTATTGGATTTTAATGGCAGAGCCCAATAAGTAGCTTTTTCTATAAACTAATTTTAAGCATTTTGAAATAAGCCACTAAGGGGCAGGCATATGTGAGGGTAGTCAAGGTCAAATACAATTTTATCGAATTATGAGACATTAGATGAAATCGGTAGACTAGCATATTTTTGACAATAGACATTGGGGGTAGAAAGTCTGTGAAAACGAAAATCATAACAAAAATATATTGTACCGGTCGTATTCCGGCTTGCCAGTAGTCATCTTCGTCATCAGAATATGTTAAAAGGCCTATGAATAAAAATGCAGAGGTGAAATGAAACCATGAATCTAATTAGTATCCTCTTTCCAACAAAATTAACATTTTTGTGATTGATTGGTTTAAGTTTAAGCACTTTACAAATTTATGAGAAATAGAACGTGACCGATTTATTCTTACTTTCAAATGAGATGCCGTCGATGTCGGTGTCATCGCTGCTTGCATTAGCTCGTGCTGCAGGACGACGGCGAAGCGATCTCGGACTGCGGCCTCTCGAAGTTTCCTCTGGGTCCGACTACAAATTAGGAAACATTAGTTCATCTAAAATTTGAATTTACCACAAAGGAAAAAAATAAATGTTAGGATCGACAGCAAGTTACACCAAATTCTATTTATAAATCAAAACGTTTGCAGCTGAACAGCATCAAACCATGCAGTTCAAATTGCTGTAACACTTAGTCAGGGTGGCCACAAAATTATCATTTCAAATTTCCCTGACTTATCCCAAAATTCCCTGACCAAAACTTACGCGTCAATGCATACACATTTTTTGTCATAATATGAATCGTAAAACACTTAGATTAAAGCACACTTTGTTTGGTGTTTTTAAATTTTAGCAAGCACTATTCAAAGAATACGAAAAACAGCATTATCAAACACAACATAACTGCTGCTTGTTACACAGGCAACATAGCTCTCTTTTGGACAAATGTCCAATAACAACATATGGAGGAAAAACAAATAAATCGTATTTTGAGAAAAGAGCTAATTTCATAAAAGAACAAGTTGCTGTTCAAAATCATCAAGCTGATTTTTTGCTTCTCAGCCAACACCTTCAGTTTTTTAAGCTGCAAATTCTCAACTTCTTCAAAGATACTTTTCCCTGACATCCATTCTTTGGAATTTTTCTCCTTTTCCAGAGATTCTTCATACAAAGCTTTTGAATTTCTGACCCTAAGAATCATAGCTTTGGGAATATCCTGACCCTCAGAAATTCCACCCTGAGCCTGAATATCATCACACACTTGTCATTGAGCAATGAGGGATTCAATTAACTGATTTTCCACGACAATCTTTGTTGATAAAGAAACCACACTCATAAAATGCATTGGTCTAGCTAAAAATTAGAACTTTTTTCAAAAAGCTTCACAGAATGTCTGGACAATTGTACCTAGCAACTACAGGTAGAGCCCTCCAAAAGTGATCAAGGCATTCCTTTTCCTTGAAATAAGCCTTTGAAACATGTCTTAAAATCCGATTTTCAACACAAGTTTTTCAATTCTTTGAGTATCATATCACCCTGACTGTCACCAATCAACTGTTTCTCACTGAAAACATATTGGATATTCCTAAGCTAGGATGAGGGTAGATGGAAGAGGATTGGGGATGGACCTGTTGGAAGACTGAGTGCTGGGATAGCATTTTGCTTTAACAGTGAAAAATTTCCCTGACCACTCACCAATTTCCCTGACTTCATTGACTTCCCTGACCCGTGGCCACCCTGTTAGTGTTTGGTGCAACTTGCCGTTAAACGTGGTGTGATCATATTTGTAAGCTACTTTACATCTCAAGCGTCGTTACATTGAAAATTTTAGTTATAAAATATTTCTTTTAATAATTGCGCATGAACCAAAAGTAGTGCAGTTCAAAAATCATTTTCAACTCAAGACACGCACGAATGTGTTACTTCTGGATGCCAGATACGAAAATGTATTTTTACGCTCACTGATAAAGGAAGTTGAGAATATTTGCTTTCGAAACTTTTTTGCCTAAAGGACGATTTTTATATACAAAATCATCGACAAAAACAAAACTGATGCATGACGCATCGGCTCGAAACAGCCGTCTGACAAGTTTGTGACCAGGGGCGGATCTAGGGGGGTAAAATTGTGACATACCATGTAAATCACGACTTTCCTTATTGTAAGTAAGAGTCTCACCTCAATGGTGGGAACAGCAACACTGGCAATCAGGCTCATCCACTCGTCCTGAAATCCAACCAGCATCCTGTTGATCCTGCCATCCAGTATAGGGAGCACAGCTGCTGTGGTCATCCCGTCGTACGACGGTGCACCGCGCATCCGTCCTCCGCTCGACCTGTGCCTGGATGCGTTCAATAGAGACTGCTGACTGGGTGACCGTGTGCTCGCCTGCCTGGGCCTGCTGGTGCGGAAATTGCTCGGTATGTTGGCCACCCTCAGGGACGGATTCCGACTCCTCGAGTAGCGGTGAGGCACTGAGGGGCCAGTGCGGAAGGGGGTGAAACTGTGGTCCACCGGGATGGCGTTTGGAGGTGGCTGCGGTGGTGCTACAGCATTGGCTTCAGCATCGAACTCGGCCTAAAATGAACAGGTAACGTGTAAGCAGGTCCTTATGTCAAAGCGCCAACGAAAGCACGACATCTACCTGAAGTCTGCGAGCATAGGCTTCGTCCGTCTCTATCTGCTCGATCCGATGGACGGCGTCCAGTATCCCTGGGGAATCTAAATAAAAGCCAATCAGGATGTGTCAAATACTCAAGTCATAAACACCCGGGATTTAGGGATGAATCAATGAAGTAGGAACGTTGCAGAGACTCGCACGTAGTGAGAATGAAGATTCATGACATGTGTAGTGAGAATGAATTTTCATTCGCACTGATGTGCAGTTTAGACTAGATAATCATTTTGTGGAAGTTTTGCATATTTCAATTCAAGTTAAAAATAAACTCAACTTGTTTTATATGTTATGAAGGTTCGTTGCACGTTATCAACTTGAAATAAGCCCAGATGTTTATCAAACTAGAGGGGTAAATTATATCTCAAACCACGAGGGCCACAACCTTAATTTTGTGCAATGATGTTCATTAGTTGACAAATCTCCCTTCCCTCTAACTAGACGATTTTCGTATTCTATATCTAATGGGATAAAGCAGGAGAGGAGCATTGCCTCCAAAACTGTCATGGTTACAAGCATGAAATTTCGCAAGACGGTTCCTTAGGTTACAAAATCCCCCACAAAGAAAGGTTTTCTTTGCACTTCCCCTCAACGAGAGTTACGCAGATGGGTAAATGCATCTCATAAACAACGAGAGCCCGAACCAACTAAGTTTGCACAAATGCACATTAGGTGAAGCTTTTTCCACAAGTTCATTCATTTGCATTTATGGTTGTGTGTAACCCCCAGACCACATCAGGGTCAGTTCTCTTGTTATTTATTATTACAAAAAGAATTATTAATGTCTGCATTCACTAAATTCTTATGTTGTCTATGTTATGCATCTCCTTGCTTGAAACTCGATGATGCGTTCATTTTGGAATGAACGCACAATTTTTCCTATATCTGAAACCCCGCGAGCTGATCAACCCTGACCAACAGAGGCAAAACAAAGTTACCTCGGTGATCCGGCAATGGGGTGAGTGGCCTTCCTCTAGCAGTTGTCTGTGTGCGGTAGCCGCTTCCACTTGGCCCGGGCACGGAATCAACTCCGGCATCGGCACTCATCAGAGGACTAACGTTAAACGGTGGTGACCCAGACCCATCTCGATCGGCACTTTCTTCTTCACTGCTTATGTCTCCGACGACCCGTCTGAATCTCGTCATTCCCCGGATGGGCAGACGCCGTTCCCTTCTGCGCTGCGGATGCCGCTGCTGCTGCAACAGGATGTGCTCGTCGACTTCAGTGTCGCTCGAACTCAAGATCCTCTCGTTCCTCCGGGATCCAGGGGTGCGGCGCGGCCTGACGATGCGCACCGGCGAAACGTCGGCCTCGTCGCTGCTAAGCTCGGGATCAAAGAGGTCAGGGTTTGGGTGGAACAAGAAAGGGCGGGCCATGGCGGGGTCGTTGTGAGCCCTGCAGGGATGCGTCTTGCTCTTGACGAGCCTTGACCTTAAGGTCCCTTGGCGACCCCTGGCATTTACCCCGTCCAGCAGATTATCGTTGTTGTCTTGACAGCACCGGTTCCTGGTCGCGTTTGCTTCAAACTTCTCTGCATCAGGTCGGCTCCTCGCCGCATAGCTGCCCACGTTTGCTTCAGACTTCGCCGCATCGTTGTAGGACGCCCTTCCCAGATTCTGGGTGCGTGGTGGAGGCTCTGGATGCTTGGATGCCCCGAACCTGAGCGGCTCAGCCGTCCGGCGGACGCACGTTGGCCGCTCGTCGAACATCCTTGACGTTCCGGGACGCTGACTCGTGTAGGCATCGCCCACGATGGGAAACGTAGGATACTTCCTCTTATCTTTGGCAGCGGCGCAGTCTTTGGCGCTGCCGTGGTAGGGCATCTGACTGGCAGATTTGGTTGGCTTTACGTGCGTGATCACCTCGAGGTCAGAATCCTCGGAGGAAGTGGTGTCGACCACGCTCCAATCCCTTGGCAACTTGATGCGCCGTCTGACGCTGCTGCCGTGTGGCTTTACACCACGTGGGCTCCTCAGATCTTCCAGCATGTAAGCAGACGCCATTTCTTGCTGGCTGTGCCCCGTTCGCCAGCAGGGCGACATTGTCACGTCGTGCATGTCCGGCGCTGCAGCCGCGTGTCGCAGCTTCCTCGAGTTTTGTTTGCTGCCACGTCTTTCCTCCTCTTCACTGCTGCTAGATAAGCAGTATCGCAGATGCTGCGGCTTTTTGCCTACCCGGCAGGGCACGTCCTTCTCCGGCTTCGGCGCCTTTCTGGTGGCAGGGTCATCGCCGCAGGACCTGTGCAACGCTTGCCTGATGGCCTCCAGCGTGCCCTCATCACTTTCGCTGCTGGAACTGATGAGTGGGACGCGGTTCTTCGTTCTGGCATTCCTAAATGGCCTGGATGATGAGAGCAGCTGTAGCTGCAAGGTGTCGCTGGCATCCTCGTCACCGCCGGCTTTGAAATCGTTGTCCATAGGAGCGGCAAGGGACGAAATAGGCCTGGTCGGTAAAGCCGCAGCAAGGTTGGATCTCGTCCGTCCTTGCCGCCCGTCATTAGCGCGGCTGTGCGACGAGTCTGCCATGGCTGGTGCTTTGTCTGCCTGGCCATCATGATGATCCGAATTCAACTTTAGCACAGGGTTCACCACCGCCACCTTCAGGCTACTGCTCGGAATCGGCCAGTGGAAGTTTGGCGAGTTGAGCACAGAAGGCGGCTTCGTGGACTTGTCTGGGGTTACGTCGTTCCCTCCAATGCGGAAACGTTCGCGTTCCAAGCACGGTTCCTTTACGTCATTCCTCGATGGATTTTCCCCGTTATTGGTATTAGATTCAAATGTATATTTACCAAGTCCGACGTCACGAGGCTTGCAGATTTCACCTGAATCTTGTAAAAAGGCCGTGTTCACCTTAACAATTCCTAGTCCATCGCCGCTCGAAGATTTCTCCCCATTCTCCCCTCGCATGCATCTTTGGACATCGTCCACGCCATCGCTCGCGTTCTTGCCCGGCGGTGGCGCCTTGCGTTCCGTGCACAACTTCTCCATTATCTTGCTGGTGTCTGCAACGATCTTGTGGAAAGTGGCTAGCGTCTCGTCCAGCACATGATTGCTGGCATCCTCCGAATTGGAGCGAAGCAACAACGGTGTTGCATATTTTGGTTTCTGGGTAGACTCTCCGTTGGACATCGTCGACTTGTTAGCTGTTGTTGATGATGCATCACCATCGATGATCAGAGACGCAGGACGGGCGCCGTGCGCGCTCTCCAGCCGCAGCTTTTTGCTGACATTTGCTGGTTTTCTCAGTCTTGTCGGCACGTGGTATAACCTCTTCTTGTTGAGTTGTAAGATGGGACTGTGAGAAAAAAAACGTAATCATTGCAACAACTGTGAATTAATATTAAGACTGTCCACCTATTCTACATTCGAGATATCGTCAAAATGTAAAGTGACACAATCTGCATTTTTTGACTAATACTTGGGAGACATTCAAGTATCAAGTAGCCAAATAGTGGTAGTTGATGATGGCATGAGTTTTTAAAAACGATGAGTCAGCATTGGCTTTTTATAAACATTGAGCCAACTGCATCATTTGTTATCCACTTTTACAACAACAAAATTCGCATATTGTTATGCATTTATTGAATTGCTCACAGGGTTCCCCCAGAAACTTTCCCTGACTTTTCAAGGTTTTTTAAAATTTCTCTGACCATTAAAAATGCGAAAATATACCAACATTTTAGAGCACACATTTTAATAAAACAAAACTAACATTTAGATTCCTTTTTTTTATATTTACAATTTCGTTATTGACCTTTTCCACGGAATTGCTTGCTTCAATTAATAGTTAAAGCTAATAAAATTAAAAAATTACTGAGACAAAAAGTCATCTGAATTTTTCTTAGTCAGGTTATTCTTCGTACAAACAGCAGAAAAATAGCAAATGTTTCCAAATTATTGTCAGTGAAAGTACATTTGTTGTTGTTTGACAAATTATGTCAACAGTGAAAACTGGGAATTCCCTGAATGAAGCCACCAGAACTTTGCATCCAATTCATGCTGGGCTGACAATGTGTGTCATTTCTTCACTTCTGTGTCAAGAGATTTGTTAAATTTTCCTGATTTTCTTAAAGCAATAAATCTTTATTGACTTCTCCATGCCTTCAAACTTCCCTGACTTTTCAAGGTATTCCAGGTCTGGGGTGCCCAGTCTCAAGCACTGACCTAGGATATTGTGTTTCATCAGCATAAATTATAATAGGCTTCATGTGCACGTCTCACAATGATGAAACGTCCCAACCATGCAATCAAAATTACCAACTAACCTTGGCGGTATGACTTCGAACTCATCGTCTCCATTAGCGGGCTCGTCGTCATCGCGGGCCCTCCGAGAATCTCCCTGTTTCCCCGCATTCCTCCAGCCCGCGTCGCTGTCCGAACAATCTGCAGTTGTTGGATCCCGCTTGGAAAACCCAGGAAACTGCATGCGAAATCCCCGAAAAAAGCTTTCGCCGCTGGACGAAGACAGGTCATCGTTTGGCATGCTCGTCCCAGGCATGGATAGCTTTAGAGTGGGTCTCGGAGATTGTCGCTGACCGTCGGATGAGTCCAACAAAGAGGAATCGTTGGAGCCATTCCGCATAGTCGATGACTGGACTGCTGCACCACCACGTTTTACTAGATCAGCCATTCAGATGTGATTTCCCTATAGATGTAAACATTTCGTTATTAGCAAAGCAAACCAATTACAAACAGATTACAGTCAAAATGCAATTTCCACAGATTTTTTTGCATTTTTGGTCCAGCGATTCGAATAAAAAATTATTCTGTGATTATATGCACTGTAAACCCTGCATGGTCATTTTTTTTGGTGAATGAACGGGAAGATGAATTTTCCACTGGGGCATGTGTGTAACCTGAACCGGTGGTTTTAGAAAACATATCACCACATCGATGCTTAAATTTGTATTTTACATACACGTATAATGTAATGGAATAATGGAAGAAAACCAGTTATTTTTAACCCACAGCTACAAAAATTGACATGGATAACAGTTGAAAGTGTTGTTTTAATTACAACGTCATGGTGAAACAGCTCGTACGAATTCAGATTTGTACAAGCTTATACAGTGAGGGAAAAAAGTATTTCAACACCTTATGTTTTCATAATAACTGAATCAGTACATAACTTTATGCAGTTAAATTTATACAGACATAAACTAACCATAATTCAAATAGTTTCTGAAAGTATGAACATTCTACTTAGAACAGATAATAAATTATAGAGAAAATAGTAAAATGTGAGGGGGAAAAAGTATTTCAACACAATCGTCACTTGATGTTTAAACAAAACAATATTGAC
>JAQFYZ010003300.1:0-13834 GCA_034695085.1 Cylindroiulus punctatus | reverse complement strand
ATAACTGATTTAAGTTTTCATCAGCAAGCTCTATTGCCGCCTTGGCGCTTTGAATGATGGCATTTGCAGCTTCTACTCATTCCTGCATGCATCATTTTTTGGACTTTTTCCTTCTTTTTGGTAATTTCCTCTTCATCAACAGACTTTTAGCCCAGTCTCCCTTATACTTATACAGATAGGTCATACATAAAAGAGGTTACCCTCTTTATTTGTTGCATTTGTCACATTATTTTTCATTTTTTACAGAAATTGTCACATTGTCACATCGGCCACATCCCTGCAGGCGGCAAATTAAATGTTCGGTGCGTCCACAGAAGGTGCCTCACGTCGCAGCCCTGCATCAGCGCCATCTGTGGAGAAACGTGCCAGAAAGCAGGGCTAATTTGAAGGCTTCTAGCAGCAAAGGCGATAAATTTCGTTTCTTAACAAGGTCGCTACGAGGCGTGCACAGGTCTACAGCACATAAAACACAAACTGTCAAACATCCACCCAGGTTTGTATTGTGGAAACGCTCACGAAACGATTGTAGATTCAGAGCGCCACCAGAATTCCATGATTAAGTGCAGAATTCGACGTAAATAGGCCAAGAAAACGCGCACAATCACGATCTCTGTGCGTATTTCATATATTTGCGAAATAATTGGAAGCATGTCATTTTACACAATGTTTTTTATCCACCATAATTTAGTTGTCACTAAAAACTGCCTGCTTCCCACACGCTATACGGTGTAACTAACTGATTCAGGGTCACAATTCCAACCACTTGATAGGAGGTGACGGTGTCACATCGACAGTTGAAATAAACTTGAAAGTATAGGGTATTTTTGGGCAAACTGAGTTTGAGGTGTCTCGGGACTCGAACCCAGACCTCTGGAATGCGAGGTTAGAACGTTCCCATAAAATGTGCCCACGCTGGAGGCAGGTCTGCACGAAAGGCCAACGTGCTTTTATTTATCGTGGCAGGCAAATTTGGGCCGAATATGCAAATGTGACGGGAGGAAATTATGCGCGCAACCTTTCGCTGCTATTTCCTGTATTGTTTTTCCTTGTTTTGACGCGTGATGAAGGCGAAAAGCGGGTCAAAAGCAATCGAAGATTACAGAAAATGAGTGCCGCCAACCCATTTGCATGTTTCCCATAAACATAACTTGTCTCGGGGGGTGGAGTTGGGGGTTCGGGGAGGGAAAATACTTGAACGAACTAGTCGTAAATATATCCTCGGCGTGCGTGTTGGGAACCCGTGTGGCACTTTAAGCCGGGGTACATACGTGTATTGTATTTTCCAACAAAGCAAAACGGAATAATAAAGAATAAAAAACGAAATTTGAACGTATTTTGTAAAAAAAAAAAAAAATGTGCCAAGGCTGCAGCCAACATTACAAAACTTTGCCCAAACTTTTATTACAACAGTGCACTACATCAATTACATGTACAATAAATTTGCGAATCATTCGTTTTCTCAAAAAGTATTCATTTTGATATGTGACACTGTAGCAGCCGGGCACGTGAGCAATATAGGCCATGGATCCGAACGGACTAGGAGTTCCATTCAAGGACCAACTAACTAACTGCACACCACATGCCATGCCAGTACCTGACTGCTGACATCTTTACGTTGGCAAGATTGTTAACTTCCACGTTGACAATGTGACGGGTTGAAGAATAGCCATAGACATTTGTATCAACATTTAAGAACAGAGCAAAAGATTTGCTCGCACATGTCAAAACCCCAAGCAGACCTTGACATCGAACTTGACGAAAGTGCTACATGAGAAACGTTTGAAATACTCGCCGTGCATTATCTGCATGCCAGATTTGCAATGCAGATTGCATATGCCATGGTCACAGATTAGCGCATTCGACTTGTTATCGCCAATAATAATGACAAGTCGTCGCATACCAAACGAAATTCTTGGATTCTTGTCATAAAACTAATCAACAACTTAACGATTTGATAGCGTCGGTTCATCGTTTGGCTGAACTTTGTCGATGGTACCGCTATAAAGTAGCTTCTTTTGGACATCTGACCAGACCAGCCCTCCTATCGATTTCCAAAAGTGCCATTTTTCAAACCTTATAATTATGATCTTGTTGTTCTGTTCGTGGCTTTTGTTTTGCTCGGCCTCGCCTCAGGGGTGTGGGGGTGTCACGATCTGGCACGCCAGGAATGTGAAGCGGTTTCATTCTAAAACAATGTAGACAAAATGCATCGAGAGGATGAGCTCGGTACTAATCCGATGGATAACAAATACCATCTAACTAATAACCCAACACAAAATCATATCAAAAACGAGAACTGGCCTCCAAAGACATCGATAAACTTGTAGAAAAAGCAACCGGAACCCCTCCTGAGCGTATAGGGTATTCCGGGAGACACGAGGGCGCCGACCTGCACCTTCACCATGGTTCACCGACAGAAACATTAAACAATGGAAGACATCTGAAGTTATTGCTTCGCGATTGCTCGTCAACAGGCAACAGAACATTAACGTCGATATTCTCTCGTACAAATGGTCGCAACGTTTTTCATGTACCCTTCTTCAAACTCCCCCTTTTGACGCCATTTTGTTACAGGAACCTGAATTGCAGTGGTGTTCTCGTTACCCATCACCTCCTGAAGCATATTGGCAATATTGCTCAGCTCCACTGTACAGCATACGCTATATACAGGGCGACTTCACGAGTCTTATTTCCCTGCATGGAAGACAATATTTTCGAAAAGTGATGCATTTTTCAAAACAAATGTGCATGTAGTACTTTACAAACTTATTGCTCTTGAGTGGTCACTCACCAGTACCATGTTCCAAGCGAACATAGGCTAAGCAGTCGGGTTAAACAAACAGAAAGCGTTGCTCACAAATTTGATATTAAAACTTATTTCAAACCTATATGGTGCAGTAGCAAAATCAAATTGAGATCACGCTCCCAATTATCAGCCATTCACGTTACTAACTGCAGGTGTTGTTGATCATGCAAATTGGACAAACTTATGATCCCAGAAAATATGAATGAATGAATTCTCAGCTGCCACACTCCATTCCGCAACCCAATCATTTGCTTCCAAGCAGGGTTTAATTTTATGTTTACATGGACACAGTATCCAAGTGAGGGCTACAGTGCATATTCCCAAGTAAGTCACGCATGTAATCAGCCTGTCACCTACCTCGACTCGAGTAAGGTTAAGCCGAGGTAGGTAACAGGTTTACAAAACAGGCTTGCCTAGTTAAACGTAACAAACAGTATGCAGTCTATGTAAACGTAGCCAAAGGGTCAAGTGTGACGCCACGTGGAAGAAATAGCCAAAAAAAAAAAAATAAAAAAAATAAAAACCACGGTCAAGCTTGAGCCCAAGGACAGCAGCAGGGTAAAGGGACTGACCCTAAATTTTCGGGTCGACCCCACCGTGGTACCCTGGCGACAACCGGCCGGTCCGATCGGCGGCGACTGTCCGCAGTAATCGCCGGCGACCAGGGCGGCTGTCAAGTGAAAACTGCGAGGCCCTGAGCCCCGAAAGCGCGATTTCGCAGAGTGGGATGGTGAGTGGGGACGGCCATGTTGGTCGCAAAAACAACACACGCACTCGTGTTTACGTTGGCGGTAGGCGAAATGGAGAGCAGTGTCTTACCTCGCAAACACGCCGCGAACAGCGTTATCGTCAGCAGACAGCGAAGCAAAGAAGTTCTGGACGCCATAAATCCACGCACATTAGAGGAGCACGAACATGAGGAGCTTGGAAACTTTGGCGAGCTTCGCCATGCTAACCGAGCGAGCGCGGAAGAATATCGAGTACGATCAAGTGCGACCTTTTTCTGCGGCACAGAGTCGCCCGCCAACGGCTATTCCAAGGGGTGGCCGGCCTCCCTCCCGACCGGACGATTCTTGACCGACGATTCTCGACACTAGCACCGACCGAGCACCGCGGAGCGACCGACATCGAGGCGCATTTTTGGGCGATCGTCGAATTTCCAACTGGAGCCGGTGTTCGGAAGCTGGAAATGGAACTGGAATTCGAACCGGTCGTCCGAAGGGTCGTCCATAAAAACGCGGCTCTATCAGGTACGGATGGATGATGGTTGCGAAAAGACGAATAAAGGGAGTTGAGAAAAAGCGGCCAAATGGTCGGAATCAAAGTTGCTAGACGGGCGGTTAATCCGAGCTGGACCGACGTATGGTAATCGATAAAATCACGGGTCCCGCGGGCAGACCTTCGTCCGATGCCACCGATGACAGAATGAGGATTTAAGACCTTTTGTGATGCGCGGCGTGGCGCTGGGTGGCGCTGCGCGTCGGCCGCCTGCGAATAGGGGGCGAGAGCGGTTGGAACCAACGCCAACAACGACGGCTTGGAAAAGGGCAAACATCACGTGATTTTTTTTCTTTTTCACTGTGCGGGGAAGGGGGAAGGGATTCCGTCCTGAGGGGAATTCCAGAGTTGGTCACGTGAGGAGGGCGCATAGTCGAGCGCTCGGCGAAAGTTCATTCAAAAGTTCAGCGATGACGAAATTTACGTCATCACCCTCTCGGGACAGCTGAGAATACAGTAGAACCTGTCTAAGTCAATACTGTAGGAACCGGGCATCGCGTATCGGTTTAGACAGGTTATTGACTTAGGCAGGGGCATGGGGACGAGCTCGGGACCGGCCGCTGATATTAGGTTATGAAGGTTATAAGATTACGCAGTATTGACAGGTTCTACTGTATCTAGTCTCAGTACATGCTAGAGCTATGAAGTGTCCCAAATTTGACTAAGGTCACGTGCTGCCACTTAGGAATTTGAAAAAAAAAATTAGTTAACCGCAGTCCGCAGCATAACGATCGCTACCAAAAGTTAATTAAAACACGAAGAGTAACTTAAATTTTCGTTTTTTTAGGTCTAGTTTTCAAAAACGAAAGTTTGGTTATCTGTCTTTGCGAAAAAGTACGTTCGTAGCAAAAGCTGCGCTGATCTCCGTTTCGGAAACGGAGATCATCATAAATCAGTTCAATTTTCTTAAAAACGTGTTTATAAAATGATAAAATTGATTACCGATTAAGAATAATTTAACGTGCAGAATTCTGAGAAGAGAGAACGGTCAGGGTGGGCAAGATGCAAATTCAATGTTAAAATTTTAATGGCATTTGCTATCCTCAACCTTGGCAAATGCCATTCAAATTTAAATTTCAACCAGGCCTGACAGTTCTCTCACCAGACTTCATCAACAGTTTCAAAACGGACAACATATTAAAGTTATGGGCTTTGGCCTAATTTTCTCGTGTTATTTTAAATTAATAATACATGTGCATGTATATGAAAATGTTTTGATTACTGAACCACAAACAATGCGTGGATTTTTCGTATTTCTTGCTTGGAATGTCTAGACATGTTCAAATACTAATGATATGAAAGCCTCAAGGTGATATTATTTTGAAGCCTGCCAGGCTAATCATTCATTACCTTGTGCTTAAGTAAATGTTTGTATCTAGAAATTTGAATAAAGAATTAATTTTACCGGGTTTGATTATTTCGCTTTTCGTGGAATTTAAAGGGAATTGCTGTGGGAACAGGTTGAATCAAAATGACGACTTTCACAACTGTCGATTTGACAGAATTCCAGAAATACAGTGCAGCTTAATTTCACGCAATAAAAATAAACTCCCCACTACCCTCTCAATCGAATTCTCTATTACATTGTATTCCATGTAAAAGATGAACGTCATCGAACATGCAATGAAACTGCTGTTCACATGTACAGTGTCGTCCAAAAATCAAAGGTAAACGACACAAAAATAAAGCATTTTAAAGGCAGAATAAAGCTGAAAGTTGATTACAGTGAGCCGAACTGATAACAGAAATCCTATCCGCTGATCTACGGGCTCTTAGGAGAAGCCCACTTTCGCATAGACTCGAAGGGAGCAATTAGGGATCACATTTTTGACTAAAAATCCAAACTGGTGCTTAGGAAAATGAATGGTTCCATTTCGATTCCTATCAACTCAAAAGCTGCAAACAAAAATTCCCTCGTAGCACTTTGCAACAAACAGATTAATGGCCCTCATTATCCACCTAGCCACGTTTAATTAACACAATTTATCATTTTTACCTACTTGAGATCCCCACACTTGCTCAACAAGGTTAAGCCCAAACGGATTAACAGGGGCTTTCACGTTTATAGGCCAACCTGTCCATATGGAGTAACAATAGAGTAAAGTACGCTCAACAAACTAATTTGTTTGCAGAATTGGTTCTCAACATTCACCTTTTAAAGTCATGGCGCAAACTGATTTATGCCGATGTCCACCTACATAAGCTGCCACCAGGCATACTTTGCAGGTTGCCTTTTCCGGCAAACAAGAGCTTAAAGGGTTTCCTGCCGAGCCCAGTGCCATGTTACGCTAAAGTACAATTAACCCATCGATCATGTTGCTTAAAGCTGATTAATTATTGCTAGAATGTCAGGCGCTTCTAAACCACCAGCTGAAATACTGTTTGAAATGAAGGTGTCTTAGGCTCTAGCCACCTTCCTAACAGCTATAGGGGTTATTTAAATTAAAAAAACACGAACTTTGGGTGGGATCTAAGGTCGTGAGAACAGATGGAATTAGTGATTATGTGCTAATGGGAAAATTAATCAACACCAAAAGTGGCTAATTAATTAGATGATTCGTGTTTAGAGTAGTCGTGAAAGGGTATAATTTTCATGAAATGTGGTCATTTGTTATTTTCGGCTAACGAGCAATACGAGCTCAGCCTGTATTATACGCACGTGCTTCGATCATGAGGTCAAAAACATGGCGACCTGTTTAAAAGCTTTCAATCATCACGAATTTATAACGTTGTTCACATGGCCAAAGCATTTGACAAAAGTCATTTTTGTGCATTTCTGATCAAATTGCCAAACCTTACTTGTCAATGTCTTTACCAAAAATGATGGGGAATATTATTGCTCAGAAAATGTATGTGCATGACAAATAGTGCCATGTAAGAGGATAAACCATGTCGTGGCATATATCAATTTTAAAATCGCCTAGTAATGTACTTTGGCTGTAAAAACCCTCTTCTGTCGGCATGACCATACATGGCAGCCCCCTTGTGGAAATTGTATATGTAACGCAAACCAAAATGTCCAACTTATATTCTCAAAAAAAACAAAAAACAATTCTGGAAATTCAATTACTTATCTGAGAACGAATTTCCTCGAAAATCATATTGATTGCATAAGTACTTCTTTACAAATCTGAACAATTCTTCACTATCTTTCCAGCCAGGCATCATATTCTAACCCTAAATCCGTTTGTGATGAATGATTCCCATGAGATGCAGACAGCCCTAGGGTTAAAAGGTTCGTTCAAGGAAGGGTGCCTCTCTTTGCACCATTAGGAGGAAAAATAACATCAGATGCATATGACATCATGGAGACCACAAAATGACAAATTTAAACATTTGTCATATGGTGCACATGCCATGAAGCCGATGGCGAGATCACTAAATCACAGGAAGACCACATAATGGCGGAGTGCATTAAGCAATTTCAATCCCCAACAATTTCTCAGAAAGAGTAGCAGCTGGGACACCAAAATTAACAGCTTTGTCATTGAAACAAGCCTATGGCAACGTTTTCAATTTTATAAGTACCAATAGCCAACGATAAATGTGAAAGTGAATTGGACCCTAAAGTCAGAATTACTGACACAGGACTTTGTCAATGCTTATCTAGTCCCAAGGCGCGCTCATTAAACTGTTAAGATTTTTCCTTTGTATTGTAGACATTAACAATTTCATCCTAAAAATGTTGTAGAAAACATTACTGTACTTTTTGTTCTTGTTAAACATGTTTGTGGTTTTATTCAACTTTGACCTCATCTTTTTATATCAATCTATACATTTCTCAGAAGCAACTGAATTATCTTTCAATTTGTGCAAGCTGTCCTGCTTCTAAGGTACGTTCAAACAAGAACGAACCCAACTTTCTAGCATTTTTACAGCAATTAGTTCGTTAATTTGTGCCCTCATATACTATACTTAAAAATCTACCTTTGGTTCCATGCGATTTGTATCTTGTCTTTGTAGAGATAGCTGCTTACATACGAAATATTCCAAAGTTAGGTTCCGGAATGGGTTGATTCAATGATGCACTGAGGCTTAAACCAAGCACTTTTCTCGTGTCAATAGGGTCAATAACTCCGTCATCCCAAAGTCTGAAAGCAAACCAGTATTTTGTAAGAATTCTGAAGGGATACAATAAAATAGGAAGCTTTGTTTTCATGACGTCCGTACACGTAATTTAAATTCAAAACTGCAATACACCAATTAGTTTTCTTTTACACTTCAGGGCAATATATGTTAAAATGAGTTATGGGATGATTAATTGCCATTTTTAACAGTTTGAGTCAGCAGTAATAGAACTTTCTTACTATATTGACTAAAGCATTGAAGACTACTTTCAATTACTTTTTATGGTAGGTTTGAAATACGTTCCTCTCCTTTCCTTTCAAGGAATATTGGTGGTTTCTTTCATCACAACTTCTTCCACAACATTCATTGCACCAGAACATTAAAAAAGAAAAAAACATGATAATGGTCTGCTTACCGTGCACTGCTAAAGTATGGGTTGCCTTCTTCCTCAAATCTAGCAATGATTGGTTCCTTAAGGGCTCGTTCCTCTTCATCAGTCCACTAGCAAAGATTATTGAAATCGATTTTAAGACGTATTTAACTTTCACAATATTAAAAATAATGTAAGACTTATTTACCGGCTTTCCTTCCCTCTTTCTTTGCTCTTTAGTAATCTGTGCTAAAACGTTAGCTGCCTGTTCTCCACCCATAACTGAGATGCGTGAGTTAGGCCACATGTATAGGAATCTAGGCCTGTCAGTCAATCATAAATTCAAATTACATTTGAATACTTTTTGCTAAACGTTTATATTCTTACTGTATATAATCTTTATAACTTTGGCTACTGACCCATAAGCGCGGCCGCACATCCCATAGTTACCAGCACCATAGGATCCGCCAATAATAACAGTAAACTTTGGCACCTGTGCACAAGCCACAGCAGTAACCATTTTGGCCCCATTTTTGGCAATACCACCAGCTTCTGCATCTTTTCCAACCATAAAACCTAAAGTGTACACACAGGTCATTATTAGAATACAAATTGCTTTCGCAACAATATGAAATATATGTATTTTTTTAAATTCTAAAATTTACAAGGCATTATTTTAACATCTAGCTTACCTGTTATGTTTTGCAAAAATATCAATGGAATTTTTCTTTGGCAGCAAATCTGAATAAAATGTGTTGCCTAAAAATAAAATGTCATATAATGGAGATTAATAAAAATTAAAAACAAAAGCTAAATAAAGCTATGCTAGTTCATTGAGATGAAAGGAATGACCACATAAACGAGAAATCTATTACAGATAATCTGACAAATACTGTAGTTATTCTAGCAATTAGTGTCAAGCAAAAGACTTTTGTCATTACCTTTAATGCTGATTCAGAGAACAGCACACCATTGTTTCCCAAAATCCCAACCGGATAACCATACAGGTGAGCAAAACCTACAAAACAAAATTGAAAGACCAAGTTAATTTCATGCACAAACTTCTCAAATATAAAAAAACACGTGTTTAATTAGTGTAGGTTTCACAAAGAAACCGAAACAATAAAGGATTTGACCACATTTACCAGTAATCAGAGTTTCCCCAAATAATGCTTTAAATTCGTCAAACCGACTTCCATCAACTATCCTGCCAATTACCTACAGAAATATACATAATAACATTATACAGACACATCTAGCTTTTATTGCTGCAACCTAGGATTCAGATGGGGATTGAAACGACCTCGATCTGTTGACTGGTGATGCTTTGAACAAAAAACCTTTATTTCTCTCAGACAGCGAGGTGACAATAGTTGTTGAACTACGTTTCGGGAAAGGATGCATTACAAACAATTTACCTCTCTGACATCAAACGTTTTCTTTAAATTAGCTCCCACAATTCCATACAACTCATCTATTGGAAAAAGTGGATCTTCAGGTTTTACTGTGGTAACCTACAAAAAAAATTTAAAAAATAAGTCCTGTGACTCTGGTTACAACTTCATTTGGTCCATATTTAAATTTCATCATGCATAAAACACAACATCACTCACACTCAACCGTTTTTTGTAGTTTAAATTTCTAATGGCCTGTCGAGCGAGATGCAAGGCATGTTGGTCATCTTGTGCATAGTGATCAGTCACCCCTGATAGTCTGCATTCATGGAATTATCAATGTTGTAAATTTGTCAAAAAAAGATGAACAATCACACGTCATCACAATTCAACCTGCAATGCAGATCAGCTCCTCCTAACTGCTCAGCCGTTATTTCTTCGCCAGTGGCTGCCTTTACTAATGGCGGCCCAGCTAAGAAGATGGTCCCTTGATTTCGGACAATAATACTTTCATCAGCCATAGCTGGGACATAGGCGCCTCCAGCAGTGCAACTTCCCAACACAACAGCAATCTAAAATAGGATAACATATGTACAGCAATAGGTTGAAAGTTGTATCCATACATACGTACATCAAATTAAATATACCTGAGGAATACCTAAGGAAGACATGTTAGCCATATTGTAAAAAATGCGTCCAAAGTGATCCCGGTCGGGAAACACACCAGCTTGTCTGGGAAGATTTGCACCACCAGAGTCCGCTGAAAATATCAATTCCAATCACAATCACAATCTAGTCATTCTATGGAGTCAAAACAGACAACACATAAGCTGAATGGTGTGCCAATTTTAAATTTAGTCAGTTCCAATTTTTGTCGTCATACATTTATTATTATTATTATAAATAATAATCATACCTAAATAAATGCAAGGCAGATTATTTTCTTGAGCAATTTCCTGTGCCCTAATGTGCTTCTTTACTGTTATAGGATAATAACTTCCACCCTTGACAGTCGCATCATTAGCAACTATCATGCATTCCAACCTATGGAAAGCAATTATAGAAAAAGGTTATTAACAGAAATTTAAACTACTGCACAGGTAGGGTCTTCTTACCCAGAAACGCATCCAATTCCTGTTATGATGCCAGCTGCTGGGACATCCTCACCACCATAGACCTCATGGGCTGCAAGTTGGGACATTTCTAGAAACGGTGACCTAACAAGAAATTATATACCTAAATTAAAATCTGGATACTAATAATTCCGACAGATTATCTTGTAGACATAAGCATGTACTTTATTCTCACCCATGATCTAGTAACAAATCAATCCTTTCTCTTACAGGAAGCTTTCCCCTGGAAACATGTTTTTCCATAGCTTTTTGGCCACCACCTAAGAACAAACAATAAATACCAATTCTAAAAACATCACAGAATTGTATAGTTAGTTTACACATTGCATCAGCATATCTGAAGCGGGCCTTGGCCAAATTAAGGCATGGTCAATTTTTAGAGTAACTAGCATTAGCTTGGAAATAACTGTGGCAACTGCAGAACCTCATGTGGAAAAAATGAAAATATGCCTATATTAGAAACGGAGGCTTCAAAAGTAACACATTCAGCATTACTTTTCAAAACTGCTTTTCAAACTGCAAGTCAGTACGAGTGTACGACTGACTTGCAAGGGTGGCCTTCTAGCTCTGGCCTGAAGCCTACATGTCGCTACGCGACTTTGCTCTCTTGGCGAAATCGAGATTATGCCTCATTTATACCGAAAGGCAAGCGAGTTGCAGGCTCAGATCAGGGTAGTGTGACTTGCAATATTTTTATTATTTCAAAACCCATGAATATCTCCGAAATTAGACTACGAATGCTTTCCACCGCATTTCCTTCTTTTTATATTTCTTTGCTTTCACAAATTGTCATCCGACCTACTCTACGGGGGAATAGCAACTGAATACTTTCAGTTGTCTATAAATTATGACATTGATGAAAAGAGGAGCAGAAACGATATAACCGACTGATGATATTTATACCTTTGACTATTTGGCTAACGTCGCCTTTCAATTTGTCAACCAAAACCTTCATTCGATTGTAGTTGTCCTACAACACACGGAAAGTAATTAAACAATGTGGGGGTCAAATAGCCATAATTACAGACATTAACCTACAAAAATAGAAATGAGCAAAGTACTTGGTATTCATTGGAATTTTTGTCCGGATTTGACCCAACGATTGCTGGTTTGTCCTCGTGAAATTTCCTGCATTTTATCACCGTACACCTCGTGGACGTTCGATGAAAAGCTGAAATGCTTGTTCTCAACATGATCGTTTCAAATCGAAATTATCTCTAAAGCGAAATGTAAATTGCAATCAAAAATAAGAGCCCATTTTTGCAACTGTGGTGAGGTCAAAGTTACGAACCGAAGTGCTTCGCTTCGTTTCGTTTCGTACACGTACTCGTTCGAACGGCGACATCACCTGATCCAGTGCTGCACTGCTCCGCAGGCTAACGTTCAATTCGAAATCTTCGTCGAAGAAAAAGCAACTCGAACAACCATGGCTGCCGTAGGAAAATTCGCTAAACTAGCGCAGTTGACCCGTAATTTCTCAACATCTGCTTTACGTAGGAGTGCAGACCATGGTGGATACCCAGGGGCTGTAAGTATATTCATTGATTCAGATTTAACGTTGGACTGAGCGTGCGTTATTACACATTGCGTTCAAGGAGTTAAGCCTACACGAGCATGTACGGTACTTTTTCGCAAACCTGATAATACTGCGCTTTTTATCTTCCAGAATTTGCCTTTTCAAATTGAGAACCATTATCGGCTGACTGCAGTAGTAATACTTTTCTTTGGAAGCGGTTTGGCGGCACCATTTTTGGTTTTGAGACATCAGCTGTTGAAGGGATAGAAGGGCAAGTTAAATTCCTGTTTGCCTATATTTTTTCTACTAGAAGCCATATCTGGAACTGAGGCATCCTCTTGGCACCCACCACAATCCCACTTTCTCACTATTTGACTTTGTATTTGTAGGTATTAGTCATTCAGAAGAAAAAAAATTCGTTGAAGATCATGGATTTCCATGCAACACTGAAGATAATAGCTACACGTTAAACACGGCAAACGTTATTGTCAAAATATTGTAGAAATGTAAGCTTAGCAGCACTCATTAAAGTTATTGTATTGCCAATCTGAGAGTTCTCCAATTTGTTATCAAATTCTCTCACAAATTACCGTGAGAATAATTTCTCTAATGTATCTCAATCATTCGCCTTCCAACTCGTCCACCTTATGTTGTTGTTGACAAATTGAAGAAAGTGACACTATGCCATTTTAAAACTTCCCTATGGCACAAATATTTGTTTTTTGCAGCAGTGCGCGCAGCACATGCAAATTATATATGACATCCATTTAAAACTGTACATGTACGAGCCAATTTTTTATTTATATTATTCCCATAAGACTACTCGTATTAGTTTGTATTTCAACAAGTGCCTCCTAATTTTCAATTGAGTATGCCTTTTTAAACTTGGATAAACGCCCCTATACAAAACTAAGTAAATCTTTTCCAATCACAATTACTACCAGTAGGGAAGCCATTGCTTACCAATCAAACAGCCATTTTTTGCTGATATAATTTAACCACTTTATCTGCCCTTCTTATGCTTCTTGAATAAGAAATTACATTTTTTGACATCTTCCATAATATTTGACCTATTCAATGGCGTCTTTATGGTTCACTTTGTGACAAAAGTATAAATTGGCCACCCATGGGATTATTGCCTTGCAATTTTTAGGTGACCTAACAGTGGGCCTTCTTACAAATGTGTATATACAGGCCCGTACCACCGCTGCCCAAATCGACCATACTTGAGTCTAAGCCACGACTTAAGTATCGATTTGGGCCAATTTG
>JAQFYZ010003299.1:0-13835 GCA_034695085.1 Cylindroiulus punctatus | reverse complement strand
GCGTTCTATACTGTATAGACTTGTACATGTATAGCTATTCGCAATTTACGTGTGGTTTAGTGCATGTTTTCTTCCTAGTGTACAGTATGTAGCTGCGGGCTAATCAATTATTTAACGAGTTATGAAATGGCGAAGCCCTTCCAGCATGTTCACACTATGCATGTGCCTTCAACTCTGGCATAAAAATTATCCCGGATATGCATTTATAATCTTAAGTCGAATAACAATAACACTGTGGTTTTTTGCGATCCTAGCCCACCCCAAACAATTTTCATTTAAATCCTTTACATGTACATGTACTGTATATGCCAAAAAGGGGCAACCGCGGAATATTTATGATGAAATAATGATACGCCTGAGATATAGCGAACTAAATTAACCTATAACCAGCTACATGCACAGTATCTGTGTTTAATGCCATGGCGTTTTTCGTTAGAGACACTTTTTTAATATTTATGCGTTTCTTGGCAGCTTGCAAAATGCTCCAATACGTGCAGAACACAGAAATAATTCCCAAATTGATGTGTGAGGAATTACAAAATACCAGTCTAAACATATACATGTATATACTGCTAAGTCTGCCTTTATGTTGTATACAGCACATTATTTGTGCAATGGTTGCATTACATTCATATATACATGTACATAATGTTGTGCTTATATAAGGTGACCCAGGACCTCCTCATAAGAAAACGTATGGGACAATTGTATCGTTTTCGATAATAATTTAAAATTTATACGTGGAACGTCATAGGCCTATATGAATAATATTGTTGCTGATACTTTTGTATACGTTTAATACATAGTCTTGTATAAAATAAATACCTGAAATATATGTTATACTTATCGGCAATATGGTGTTAATATCTGCAATTTGTCTGAAAATTGTATAGAAATGTCTCAAAAATGCACATAAAGCTAAATAACACATGCTTTTAGCTCATTAACGTACATGTATTTTGAACAGAGTTAAAATTAAATGTTAATATCATTACATATTATGTGAAAATACAAGGTGTATGTGTTGTTAAAATGCTATATAAAAATGTCTACATTCTATATTATTACAAAATTGCTTACACGTATTTGCCAAATAAAGTACATCCGCTACAAATAAAATTTCCCAAAATACTGAAAATATTTGCAACAATTTGCAATTAGTATTTTGAATATCTACATGCACTGCTGCATAACTCGTAAGTTAGACATATGGCTTTTTTGTTATTTGTTGGCACAGGACGTAATTCTCTTATGTAGATTGTCAACTAATTGTCATTTCTTAAGTAGATGACATGGTATTAAAAGTTCACAGCACATGTGATGCACGATTGTTTCAATTGTTTGGCATATACATTCATTATTACCTATTCATTGATACACATGCTTACAAATGAAACATTTCTGCAAAGGCACATACGAATATATTACTGAAATGTTATTTGCAAAGTTATTTTAAAATAAAAATGTAACCACTTGTTGTAAACCACCGTTATGGTTTAGAACCTTAAAGCCTTAAGCACGCGGTATGCATTCATTTATTGTGATAATTTTTACGTGCATTTTAATGTTTGAGTGTAGCAAAAAAAGTTGGACAGAATTGAGTATGAAATTTTTTGGGTAGACCAGAAGCTCAGCATTTTTTGTTCATCGCGATTAAATACAGCAAGTTGGTGCAGTGTTTCTAACCCCTTGTATCAAGCCCTCAGTATTTTTTTTCTCACGAAAACTTTCTTAATTGTGTTGTATAATGACACGTGTGATATACATTGAGGGGGAATATATATAATCGCTGAAATGTGTCATATATAGTGTAGCTTCTGGATTGCTTATCCTGTAATTTAGGCCCGTTTTTTATTCCCTCGTCTCGGTTTGCGTTTAGGAAAATTAAGATGATGCCACATTTAATCACACACAGAGAAGCGACTTTGTTTTTTTAATGAAAAACATAACCTATGGTTTGGCAAATTGCTTGGCAGGCCACCCCGACGCTATTGCCTATTTGACACCCCGACCATTTTTAAATGTTTAAAGCACAAACTGAACATCCGGGTTAACAAGCGCGTTTCCGTTGCTTTTGTCTTTTGACTAATTTAGAAAGACCGAAAATTTAGCTCATAATGTTTTGACGGGGGCATAGATCACGAAACCCGGCATGCAGGTCCATTAAAATCCCCCATTAACACCATACTTAAACCTGCTTAAGCTGCACTGAGCTCATGTTCAATATGTTGTATAAGCAATTTACATGTTCAGGATTGTTTTAAGATAGTTGAACAATGTTGTGCGAAAGTTTATGTTAATACGGGCACGACAGTTCAAGTCTTCAATAAATTTATGATTTAATATTAAAATTTGAAGGATAGTCAAAATTTTAACATTTTTCTAAATTTATTGAAAATGTGTTCGTAATATACCGGGACGTGCAAATCTGACCAATTAAAATATTGCATGCAATGGACTTGTACTGTCGGGCACATACTGTATATACCTAAACTTTTATAAGATACATGTATTGCTTTTATTTTTCTTTCGTTATTTATCATCTTTTGCTTATCTATTTTGTTACTACATTTTCTTGTATTTCATCTTACTGTTATTGCTCCTTTTTGCTGTAACATTTGTGTATATGGGCAAATTTAATTGAATTGAATGCATTCGACAAAAAAGCGAAAATTGTTTGGAAATGAATTTCAAGAGAAGTCTTCCAACCCTAACCCTCCATACATGTAACTTGCCTTAAAGTTTTGCAAAAATAAAATAGGAACCTTCATTTTCCTAGAATCATTCGCCTCATTGCTTTTATTTGCTTGATTGCTTCATCATTTCTGACTTACACGCGAAAAGATGAAATAATGTTTTCTAAGTGGTAACCCATTCTGTGGTATACGACTTGGGAAAGGACGTTTTCAGTCCTAAATCGCCTAATCCTAAATCCTAAATCTCTGGCCCCATCTCCTCCTCTCACCCCATCCACACATCACAACTTTCCGTATCAGTTGTGTTCATTTTGTACTGTTCTGTTTTTAAAATTGTTGCAACAATCACAAATGACAAAAAAGCCCCAAGCAATTAAAAAAAATCGTAATGTTTTCACAGATTGGTTTAGTGTTTGTACTTTTAATAATGTAGGAACGCTGTATAGTGTAGACATAAAGCATGCACAAGATCATCATGGGGTCAGCATGACCCTTGGATTGGACGGATCTGCATTGAATCTTTGCAGCTACATAGTGAAATTGAAAAATAGGAAAGGATTTATCTGAACCTGTTTCAATGGAACTGATCCCCTGTGAAATCCTACAGTGTCACACGTATTTCCTAAATAAATTTCGACGGTGCACGGTGCACATGTGCTTATTTTTGGTTGAATTGTGTTCTTGTTGAAAAAAAAAATGGCTGACGACGACGATTCTATACTTGATTATCACTGGCAAAAGCGCATGACGGTTCTGCTCACGTTAACCCTTCAGAAATGGTGAATCGGCTACGGCGCTTCGGGGAATCCATCTTTTTAAATCTTACGGTTTGTAATTGACATTATCTGCAGGCTTGGCAGAGGGGGGGAGGGGGGCAACCACTGACACCTACAAGTGTATAGGATTTAAGCCTTTCAATTGAGCTGCAGCGTCATTATGGCGAATGAGTTCCACGAGCGAATTGTGTCGCTTGTCAACGCCATTTTGATCGCTTCTGCAAAGTTGAATGTTGGCCACACTGAATTTAACACCAATTTTAGGTATTCCCTCCATCACCAATTCATTTCCATTCATTTGGACGCATGCATGCACACGACGCACAGCCATCAGTATAAGGCCCTCGAACACCGGGAGCAGGAGCGCCGCTGCCTTGGCCATGCAATGAGCTGGAAGACATATGGCTGGGTTGTCTCATTTAAACAACCGAAAATTCGAAAATTATACGAAGGGTTTAGACCTGTGGATCTAACATCACATTGCACCAAGTGGTTATGAATGGATGACCTTAGCTACAAATATGTATTTGAAAAATTGCTAACAGTTAAAAGGAGCAAATTATGGAAAAAAAGGCAGTTTTGCATTTCATTTGAAATGAAAATGGCATCTACATGAAGAAATTCTCAAGATGGCCACTCACTGATGTTAGCGTGTGACCAATCGCCAGTCAGCCGCCATTATGATATTTCAATTGGCATTTCTATTTCCTAACAATTTGACTAGTTGTTTATCAATAGCAATGGCATATCATCAGTGATATGGCATTGTCATTAATATTATCATTAATTACTTGTATTTGACTGCACACTGCATGCATATCCTTCATACTACATGTATAGTGTTTATTTATGCTTTCTTTTTCATGAAATTTTTTCTGTAACATATTTGTACTTATTTCACACGTCATTCTGATGTATTTTACCTATTTATTTTCTTTGACGCAATTTTCCTGCATATGGTTGAATTAATTTTACTACATTCGACCACATGGCACCTCATGTGCTGATTGTGCTTAAATTAAATTGTGATTTTGAGAAATTTTGATTAAATTAAATTGAATTAATACACTGTATAATTGCCAGTCGTCTATGATAGCATAAATCCTGTAATGTATACACGTTCAATTTATCACATGTCTTAGGAGACCGTCTTAAATTGGATGTTTTGTAGTTTAATTATCGAAAAATGTATGCATGTTCCTAACGATGTTCATATCGAAATAATTCATAAATGATCGAGCAATAAGAGAACAAAATGTGGGACTGAGAAGGTATTCACCAGTGTTTTGTTTTTTTGTTTTTTTTCAAAATCAATATTATTTTACATAAATGGACATGCACCTTTTAAATACACGCAACGTTAAATCGGACCAATGAGACGGTCGCTGCATGCAGCGTTTCAAGATCGTATACAAGTACATGTCTTACCATAATTTTAACAATTACGCTGACCGGAACGTCGGTTTATCACCCATTTATCATTGCAGCCACCGAAATGCGTGCCTCATGTCCCATGGCCAGCATCCCCACTAATTATACATGTATACAAAGATACACGCGCATGTTTGCACCTGATGTTAACAAACATTACGAGTCTACCTATTATGTTTCCACTTCCGGTCGACGTGCTGGTTTCCTGCGGTTCAGCAACTATGTAATTGTTGTAGGCGTCAGGCACGGACATGGAAAACAAATTGTGAAAAAATGGCGGGACTGCCTCAAGCAAGGGTGCTTGAGCACAAACAGCCATTTTTTCCTGTGTTTTCCAATGTGAAACTAAAGACCATCTCAAGATTTGATGGAATATTGGAGTGTTGCTCGAAGAAAACTGAGAAAAATCAACACATGTGTCAGTTATGTCAGGCGTTGGAAAACATTAGTACAATGTACACTGTATATCCAGTATATAGTTGCGAATTTGATTTTACACTCAAGCCCTTACTATCCCGGTTTTCCTTAATTTGTTTGACCTACATTAATAAGAATTTTTGAAGATGACTTCAGCAAACACAGTGTGATCATAAAGTCCTACTTTCATTACGAAAATAAAAAAATTGCCTGTTACATTGAACGCATTTTGGAAAACAGATGGTAGTAGCTAGTCTAAAATGGCATCTACTATGTAATAAAACCCTCAAGATGGCCACCGGCATTATGTGGCGCAAGAAGGCTGAATAATTTGCATGATTTTGCAACATTTCCATGCATTTCCATATCATAAGTTTGCAAACACTATTTTGTCTATGCATGGTGTCGCATCTGTTCGTGACATGTTTTTCAAAATTGATGGCAGTAAATATTGAATAAATGTTTTCCATGGTTGTAAAATGGTGGCAGTTTAATTTTCAGAAGTCCATCTTGGCCATTTTTCCGTGATTTGTCTGCACAAATTAGATTTCCAAGCTTTTGACATGGAGTTTACTTCAGTAGCTGCATGCACGGTGTGTCATTTGGTTGCATGGCCAAGAACTATAGCAGTCAGTTTCAATTGTTTGTTTTTGAAAAAAATAGTGTTTGCCATTTTCACTTCCTCGTTAGGTGTTTACATTGACATTATTTGTCTCGGAAGACGTAACCCATTGGCGCACAATTGAGAAACTTGTTGAAATTGGAAACAGAAGAATTGCTCGGGTGCGTTGCGCTCAAATGTTTCCTTGTGTTTCGAGTCAGTCCGGCGTAAAGAGTTAATGGTATACAAATTACCACCTGAAACTTAGATCAGATGTCGTTGTTGTGGCCAAACAATGGCCAGCTCGTGTAATTTGGTTCGCTTCGGAGTTGGTTAACGCGGGACAAAATCCAGGACATGTTTGTTGAAGTTAAGTAAGTTTAAAAAAATCAAACACACTATGGGCTCAATGATAGCAGCGTGGCATGTGCGTATTGCCTTTAACTCGCCCCATTGGAGCAGAAACTCTGAAATCGCATCCGCAAATATTACAGTGTCAGTTCAAACTATTGCCCAGAGTTTGAGCTGAAAGTAAATTGTGATATAGCAATATGTAAAACCGCACAGTGTTGAAAGTGCTGAAGTGAGAGATCGTATATGGTCAAACCTTCATTGCAAATATTCATGTTCAGAAAGAGCTGTTAAGAGTTACTAGAAACATATGTTGGAAAGACATAGAAGAACTCTCAAAGTTTTTATTTGATGCATTTGGTTCACAGGAAGTTACAGCAGGCCGCAATGTCATTGCTACAAGTAATCGTAAGAAAACTGAATTCGAGAAATATGTAGAAATTCAACCTCTTCAGAAATTGCGCCTGTTGAAACTCTGTTAATCGGATGCATGAAATTAAAATCCTTAGGCATCTTCCTTATTGCACATTTTTGTTCGCTGAAACTACAGGTGTTATTATTATTATTTTAATTACCTTTTGTAATGAGAGTAAGACTTTACGAACACCCTAAAAACCGTTTTTGATGCACATATTGTTTCTAAGATACACTGTATATTTCTTTTTAACCTGATCCTTACAACCATATTAACGACGAAATTGCATGTCAATGTCCATGTACAGTACATGTACATGTACTTTGATTTTGCATGGTTTCTAGACATTCACTTAGTTACTTTATACGGAATATGTTTACTATACAAGCACATCAACGCAATGTATGTGTTAATCAAGATTTTGTTGACATGTTTCATTTTCAAAACAGTCAACGAAGCTTTTTCATCGGTATACATTGGAAACTTTTTTTGGCCCGTCTATTTTGATTTATACTTATGTTTTATAAATTATATGATTTTAAATTTTTAAATAGTAAATTTATAAATTGAAAACCACATTAAAAATTGGGAGTTAAGCACGCTGTTTTCTAAAATTCAACAAATTCGCAGCCAGTTTGAAATACAATTTATCGAAGAATTAAATTTCAAAAAGGGTCTGATGTGCGAGAAAAAAAAATGCAAAAACGACTATAGCAACATTCACATGTGCACTTTAGCAATTTTGCTGCCTTCATGCTTCATGTACTGTTACCACATTTTTTTAGTATCACAACCATATACACTGTACATTACATTTGGCACAAAATTTAAGTCGCGACAATTATTGCAGTTAAACCACCGACGTTTTGTCTGATTTTTCAATGATGGGTGACATTTTTGGTTCACTCGACATGAAATGCCATTCGCTATCGTAGTCCTTTGGTATCCTTACATTGGTTCGGAGGGAGTTAAAAGTATTTTATTAGGGCGATTAAGGTCCTGTATACGCTCGTAAATAAATGAATGCGAGAGGCATATCTATACATGAAAGTAATCATTTAATCATGTTGCTTTAGTTGCTGCGACATAAGTCGATGGAAAATTAGATCCTGGAGCTGGCTGCATACTAAATGTACGGGTAATAAATTATTCAATAACGAAATAATGAATTGGGTCTTCATAAAAAGGGCTCGTAAAAAGCACATGCGTGATAGATAAGATTTTTGGTATAAAACAATCCGTTGCGTGACTTCTATGACCACAAGACTATCGGTGTGGTCAACAGCAGCACGTGGCCCAATTTGTGCCGCTAGGTAATCGGCCCCAAAATCGTTTAATACACGCCACATATCGGATATATTAGCTTTCAACAACAATACTGACAATATGCGACCGGTATATAAAATGGAAAAAAGTTTGACCATACAGGAAGCCAACGGTGATAAATCATTGTTGGAAACGGATCTGGCTGTCATTAGCCTATCGCATAAATGATAAAATTTGTAGCTCGCAATTACTTTCGTGTGTTTTTACTATTTGCATGTGGCTTACAAAGCTTTTTTCGCATGAGTACATCGAATTTGGACGACGATTCATTTGTCTTAATGGCAAATTGGCACTGGCCATGCAATTCCAGCCTTCTCCATAAATCGTACATTCTCAATAGGAAATATTGCCAATAGAAATATTAAAAAAATAAACAATGATGCGGTGAGTAATGCAATGGGACTATAATGCGTGGTTTACGGTTGCTCCGCTAACCCAATGGATTATTAAATTTGACATTAGCCTGAAAAAATATATCAAATTCACGTTCCATTATTAATTAGTCTAATGCACGCGTAAGCAAATAGGTGATCATTTAGGTCGATGTATGTTCATGAATGGGTTATGTGAATAGGAAATGTTAGGGTTATGAGCTAGTGTATACGTGTAAAAGATGAGGATATGGAAAAATTGGGTGCTAATTAGTATCTACTTACGGAAGCTAAACCAGGATACACTATCTGATTCGATGATTGAAGGACACCTATACCGGTACGTCTGTGTTTCTTGAATGTTACAGTTTAGGACAAAAGTGTAACATTTGTTTTCATTCTTTGAAAAATCTATTGCCATGCGTTTTTGTTAATTATTATTTTTTTTTGCAAGTTTTTTTTTTGCACATTTTTTGTGTCGACATCATTAGAAAAGCTTTAAAATTGGAAAATTGGAGTTTAATATTTTTGGGAAATTTCACCATGCAGTTTGGGGATATATCATATGCAGTCGTGATATTTCTTTTCGGAATGAAACATTTCGACTAACTTGGATTTGTCTGAATTGCACTACAGTAGAAACAGTGATAGATATAGATTCAAACACCAAATATTTCAACCAAAAATCTTTTATTACAATAACAAATTCAGTGACATGATTTTCTTGGGGTGGACGCTGCAGCCGTTTTAGGGCTTTGGCTCATGGTTTGAAACCATAAGATTCAATGAATTTAGATAATCGTGAGTGACAACTCAACTGGTATCGAGACACTCACAGAATTGGACGAGGATTGTTCAGGGACAAAAAAGGAGGCTTATACCTCATGCACTTTTATTGTTAAAGTATTATTACCCGATGACAGCACAAATAGACGAATTAGACTAATTCGTTTCTGTAGGAAAACTGATGAAATTGAAAACATCCACCAGAGGGCAGATTCCACCCTAAACTGACACTATAACTTTTAAATTTTGGTCTACATGTATATTAGGTCACGAAGAATCTGGTTGCTAATGTTAAATTGTCAGTTTGCCTTCGTGGGTATCCAGGAGCCACAGGTGTTCGAATGGGTTGTCGTTCTTATTAGGGTAAACTGCATAGCCTGTTGTTAATTGTTGGGCTTCCAAATAGGCTACTGTATTATACGCCTCGAAGAGAACTTTTTTCAACTAAAAAATGAAAGGTACGCTCCCAGGCAATATCGCAGTTTAAAAATGGTATCAGTTAAAAACGTGTGTGTATTACCTATAATAATGTATATGTTCTCGTTCATATCTCTCATAAGGCTATAGAGTAATATCATGACAGCCATGCTAAAGTCCGAGCAAATTGTCGAGTCATAGTAATGTGCCGACATCACAGCTGCACCGCCGCCTAGACAAGGAAATTACGCAGTTTTTATTAAAACGTACCGGAGAGGTGTTTCAAAGGACCACCAGCGGTGAAAAAAAAATTACAGGTATGAGAGAGAGAAATTAAAGGGAAAAGCAAAAAATTGACGATAGAGGTGTTTGTCAGTGACTTGACAGAATTACTCCTCGGATTTATACGTGGTCAGATATATCGAAGGTAACCGAAAAATACATGTATGTGGGTCTACTCGTATACGCTAGAAGGAGCAAAAAAATTAAATAATAACAAAACTGCATTTTCCCCTCTTTTTCGAGGCATAAATTCAACTTTGAAATTTTAATATACTGCATTCACACAATGCCCCTGCTGGTGCATTGTGGGTATACCCCAATATATGAGGCTTCCAAAATCATCTTGGAATGGCAACTACGAACAACGAGGTTGATAAATGCTTTTAAAACATTAAGTGCGATGTACAAAAACAACCGTTCCAATGAATTTTGTCATGTGTTGTTTTCAGGTTGCAACGTATTTTTAAAAACTTGCCATTTTGCGGTGCATTGTTCCCCTTTTAAGTCATGTTTCTATTTTAATTCTTCCACGTATGATTTCTATTTTTCAGACGTATGATTTCAATTGTGTGATGCGTTTATATTCACCTGTTTTATTCGTGTTTTATTCGTATATCTTTTTGGATAGTGTGGGTCGAAATGTTGACCTTGGATCAACGAATAAGGTGAGCTCGGCTACAAAATTAAAAATCTTGTATAATTAAACTTCTGTCGGTTAAATGCCTAGCATAAATATTAATTTGATAGAAAATATTGATTTAGTAATTTGCCAAGGAATTTGGATGTCTACATTGATACGATGGATTGGCGACATCCACTTATCAATGTTGGTATGGAGCCGTATTTTTTTCCAAATTTCTGATGATATCTCGTGGGAAAATAAATACGTTGAAAAAACACTTAAAAAACTTGTAAAAAAACATGTAGAAATAACAAATTCTCATAAATTTGATGATTTAGTATATTTCTCGGGATTGCAGTGATGGACTGGATTACGACGTCCAAATTTGGCCTCATCAAATGGAAGTGGACTACTTTCATGGTAATCCAATCAAGTACAGTATGTGTGTATCCAAATGGAAAATCCAAATGAAGACTTGGATCAATAACTTATGTGATCTCACCTAACGTGTGTTTTTTAACAATAACGATGTGTCATGAGTTGATTTTTATCTATTTTTTTGTCATCTTCGAGTTATTTTTAAAAATTATCTAAAAATGACAAAAGTTACGCTGGTAAAGAACACAAATTGAGGACAAAAATTATGTAAAAAGTGAAAAGATTACGATGAGAAATAGCAAAAATTATGACAAAAGTGACGAAATTACGCTGAAGAACGAAACAATTACACTATTAGTCTAAAAACCTGTTGTCATTTCTAGCGTAATTTTCGTCACATTTCAGTTTGATTTTCTTGCCGTTTAGGTAAGTTAAAATTTTTTGCCATTTAGGTTAGTTTAATGTTTTTGCCATTAAGGTTAGTTTTATTTTTTTGCCATTTAGGTTAGTTTTAATTTTTTTGCCATTAAGGTTAGTTTTAATTTTTATAAAATTAATTCATGGCAAAAAAATAAAACTAACCTAAATGGCAGAAAAAAATATAAATAAAACTAATCTAAATGGCAACAAAATAAAACTAACTTTAATGGCAAAAAAATAAAACTAACCTAAATAGCAAAAAAAAAAAACTAACCTAAATGGCAAAAAATAAAACTAACCTTAATAGCAAAAAAAATAAAACTAACCTAAATGGCAAAAAAATTTAACTTACCTAAATGGCAACAAAATAAAACTATCCTTAATGGTAAAAAAAATAAAACTATCCTTAATAGCAAACAAAATAAATATGGCAACAAAATAAAACTATCCTTAATGGCAAAAAAAATAAAACTAACTTAAATGGCAAAAAAATAAAACTAACCTAAATGGCAAAAAAATAAAAATAAAACTAACCTAAATGGCAAAAAAAATTAACTTACCTAAATTGCAACAAAATAAAACTATCCTTAATGGCAAAAAAAAAACTAACCTAAATGGCAAAAAAAAAAATAAAACTAACCTTAATAGCAAAAAAATAAAACTAACCTAAATGGGAAAATTTTTTAGCGAATTTTAATTTTTTTTTTTTTAGTTTCTTTTGGCTGTAAAAGTCAAACCACTTAATATAATGAGCTTATTTTCGTCCCATTGTATTCGCATTGTTCTATACTTTCATATTCCACCATAAAAAGTTCTCATTTATCCAACAATTTTGGCTTTTTTAGCGAATTTTAATTTTTTTTAGTTTCGTTTGGCTGTAAAAGCCAAACCACTCAATATAATGAGCTTATTTTGGTCCCATTAGATTCGCATTGTTTTATACTTTCATATTCCACCATAAAAAATGCAAATTTATCCAACAATTTTGGCTTTTTTAGCGAATTTTAAATTTTTTTTTAGTTTCGTTTGGCTGTAAAAGCCAAACCACTTAACATAATGAGCTGATTTGGGGCCCATTAGATTCGTATAGTTCTGTACTTTTATTTTACGCCATAAAAAGTGCCAAATTTTTCAACAATTTTGGCTTTTTTAGCAATTTTAATTTTTTTTTTACTTTAGTTTGTTTTGGCTGTAAAAGCCAAACCACTTTACATAATAAGCTGATTTTGGGCCTATTAGATTCGTATTGTTCTGTACTTTCATTTTTTACCATAAAAAGAGCTAATTTTTCTAAACAATTTTGGCTTTTTTAGCAATTTTAAATTTTTTTTATTTTTTATTTTAGTTTATTTTGGCTGTAAAAGCCAAACCACTTCACATAATTAGCTGATTTTGGGCCTATTAGATTTGTATTGTTCTGTACTTTCATTTTTTATTATATAAAGTGCTAATGTTTCCAACAATTTTGGCTTTTTTAGCGAATTTTAAATTTATTTTTAGATTTTTTTGGCTGTAAAAGCCAAACCACTAAATATAATGAGCTGTTTTTGGCCCATTAGATTCGTATCGTTCTGTACTTTCATTTTTTGCTATACAAAGTGCCAATTGTTTGAACAATTTTAGCTTTGTTAGCGAATTTTCAGTTTTTTTTACTTTTTTTTAGCTGTAAAAGCCAAAATACTCAACATAATGAGCTGATTTTGGGCCCATTAGATTCGTATAGTTCTGTACTTTCATTTCTTTGCCATAAAAAGTGCCAATTTTTCCAACAATTTTGGCTATTTTAGCGAATTTTAATTTTTTTTTTTTTTTTTTTTAGTTTATTTTGGCTGTAAAAACCAAACCACTTAACATAATGAGCTGATTTTGGGCCCATTAGCTTCGTATAGTTCTGTACTTTTATTTTACGCCATAAAAAGTGCCAATTTTTCCAACAATTTTGGCTTTTTTAGCAATTTTAAATTTATTTTTACTTTTTTTTGGCAGTAAAACCTAAACTACTTAACATAAAGCAGGGATTAGGTACGTTGAGCAGCGCTCACAAGGTACGACCGATTTCGTCGCCTGTGGTAAGTGTGGTGAGTGAAAAATAATTCACGTTGATTGCTTCGAGAATTGAATTTTTCTCGGCTCATTCTCGTGTTTGCGGATATTTTTGTGAAGGAAATGAAGACGATTTCACGGGTCGGATTCGCGGGGCGTGTTTTCGAGAGTATCCCGGTGAAAGTTCGACCCGAAATGCCGACTTACGTCGAAATTATGGGCCAATTCACCGATGTTTGTTATTTCGAATTTTGGCGGTCGTTTGCACTTGCCGCCGCTAGGTGGCGCAGCTGCACCAAATTCAAATCGGTAAATTGGCCGTAATTTCGTCGAAAGTTGTTATTTCGTGGCGAAATTTCGCCAGGAGACTGGCGAAAATACGACGGGCGAGTCCGGCCGGTGAAATCGCCTTCTTTTTTTTAAAAATTTTTCTCCCGTCCAGCCTCAAATATGAGTTTCGTCGCTGCTGCCATAGCTCAGTCCGGGAGGTTCACGGCGTGATC
>JAQFYZ010003298.1:0-13835 GCA_034695085.1 Cylindroiulus punctatus | reverse complement strand
CCTGAAGAAGGCTTTAAATTAGCCGAAACGTCGTGCATAAACGAAAAAATATTGACTGAGTTCAAGAAAAATAAAAGTTTATAACACCAGTCACGGCCAGGATGAAGTTCCTCTCGTCTTTATTTTATTTTATTTTTTTATTTTTTAATTATTTTTGTTCCTAACCTAACCTGGACGAAGCCTGGACTTATGACGTGACCTGACCTGGCTAACTTAACATAACGGAAAATAACTTAAAACAATGTACATTGTAATTTTCTGGCTTCGCTGGCCCTAACTGCAGGCAATCACTGCCAGCTAACAAGCTGTGATGGAAAGCTTGTATCACGTGGGCTGACAATATGGCTACCATTTTTAAAACAACCCTTTTTAATTTCTAATTTTCTAAACTTAACACATATATAAACTCTACTAAATGAGTAAAGTTGAAATACACAAAAAAAATGCTTCTGGAGTGGAGACTATACAATAATATAGCCAAATTTGATTTGCTGTCAAAGGCTTTCCAAACATTACAATTTCACTTTAAATGGAATTTTACTGACCGATCCAACTCGCCATGACTATTATTTTACGAATACGCCAAACATATTTGTATTGTCCTTTAATTAATACTGTCTTGATAATAAAGCAAACACTTTCTCAGAAAAATTACTCGGTAAATCCTTCACATAGGCCCTCGGGTTAGCGCTCAAGTGAGCCGCAATATGGCGGCCAAACCTTCAACTCGGCTTCATTAATGTAATTAGTAATCAAACCTCATTCGATTTCAGTACAATTCATTTTTGGCACCGTTCCAAGCAGCATGAATCCCAATTAGAACATTATGTACCAATGAATTCGTTTGATGGCGTTTTGTCCTTGATCTTTATTCAAAATGTCAAATTCATGACCTGAGGCGTATATGCTGTAAATATGAGGAAAATAATGAATGCATAGAAACGATTTGGAAATAACCTAAACTACTTTTCTGGCACGTGACCTGCGTCATCTAGTGCATTTTCCGTACTCGTCTAGTACTTATTCTATAGTGAATGGTGGCTGCAGAACGGGTGTGGCAGTGCTGTTTGTTTCACTCAACTTTCATACTTGGGTTTCGTGTCTACATAAAAACTTCGCTCAACAAACTTTGAGGACGTCTGAATATTGGGTGAGCATTTTAATATCGGGTTAATTTAAGCTGCCAAGCGCAAAGTACGGGTATTCTATACATGGCCATTAAATGGATACATGCATGGTGTCAAAAACGTTTGGACCAGTAACAAAATATTAAAACTAATCTGTACGAAAATGACATGACCAACTAATGAATAGTTGGTCCGTGACTTAGTTTTTCGGGAACATTTGCACCGGAAGTGCAACATGTTGATCGTGGAGGAAGTTTTGACTGTGAGTCATGCGTCACTTGTTTCAATTGTATAGTGTAGGCCTATTATGAATCGTGCTCAGATTCACAACAAAGTATGCTGTAATGGAAATTATTTCTGCTTAAATTTTACTTTTCACGATCGGTTATGATTGCAAAAAAACGCGATTAAGATTGGGAAGATCAGGTTAAAACATGACCAATTACACGATTGTAAATGAAATAGGCATCTTGTTTTTCCTACTAACTTGTGAAAGTGGTTGAAAAATGTATTTGTGAATTTGGTGGAAATGTCATTGCGTGATAGAAATAAAATCCCATTGAAAAGACTTGATAAACCAAAGGAATATCCGAAAAAAGGAACTCAGTCTGACGGAATCAACAATGCACGAAGGGAACATCCCTTATGGCATTTAAAATTTTATGGGTGAGGTTTATAGAGCTGAACGGGGGAATTACATGTATCTTGAAAAAATTTCAGCATTCCATCCACATACGACCCTGATCACCACCTGGATGTAAGAAGTTAATATTATAACTTGGTTGATTAAAATCAGCTTGACAATTTGATACTCGACGTATTTGAATTGGAGATGGCTAACTGAAAATACGGCCTATTTTCAAGAATATCGTTTGATCTGTACATTACGCATGTATACAGGGTGAGACATATAACGTGAGACATCGAATAGAATGAAAACCAGGCGTTATACAACAACCCAAATTAAACGAATGTTAGTTTCTTAAGGGGGAATTTGAATGGCATAATTTATTGAGTTCAGAATTCATCCTGAATCTCCTCATTTTTTTAATCATTTGCGTTCGTCTGAAGATTTGACGAGAAGATTACCGTCAACTAAAGATTAGCCATAATGTCGGAGTAAGTGAATTTGTTGTCTGCTTTTGCATCATTGCTGCAGATTCATGCGTCATATTCCTAATTATTCTGTGTTGCATCCCATGAAGTTCTGATGGAAGAGGATTTGTTGCATTGGTCACGGGCGGTCCCCTGCTGGGCTTCCTCATTCTTCTTTGCCTGTGCTGTTGGTGCTGCGATTGTTGCTGTTTTGCCAAAAAGACTGTGATTGTCAATCCTGGGTCTGAAGCGACAAGTAAGTGCTTTTTGTGACCACGTTGTGTATGCATCTGAGATACATCAGACGTTGATCAATTTCGTTATAATTCTTGTAGCAACTATTGTCAACACGACGGTGATGGCTCCTCAGGGCCCGGGTTATTCGTATCTTCCACCTGACCCAGGTCACATCAATCAACTTTATGCAGCTCAGCAGCCACTTTACGCCCCTCAGCAGCCACTTTACGCCCCTCAGCAACCACTTTACGCCCCTCAGCAACCACTTTACGCCCCTCAGCAGCCACTTTACGCCCCTCAGCAGCCACTTTACGCCCATCAGCAGAAACTTTATGCCCCTCAGCATCAACATCAACAACATCCCGGCCATCCAGCAACTGGTCAGTATGCAGAACAAAGTGATCATGATGACCAATTGTTACTCGTGGACAGTCTCATGAAACGCCCTCCAAAAGGTTGGTGCATGCAGGCATTGGGACAGCAGTTACAATATTAGGGGTGTTTAATACGTTTCTTCAATCATTTTTTAAAAAGGGCTTTATGGGTTTTTATGTTATTTGGTACACGTACCTTCAAGCTTTGGTAATTACTAAAAAAATCCAATTTGAGAGGTGCGTATTTGGTAGATCTTCTCTACTGGAAAAAATGATTAAATTATGATTTCATAAAAAAAAAGATAGCTGGCACTGTGACACACGCAGAAAGATCAAAACATCAATTCAATACCAAAAAAACTCGCAAATACAAATGTTCACCTTCTTCCTGATAAAGCACAAGTGCATAATTTCCACAGTGAAAACAATGCAGCTTATTGCCCGATACTAGAGGCCGGTTTTGCCTATTTATTGCTAGTGGACATTTTTTGGAGTATAATGGTTGAGGCTGCAGGTATTTATGTACAGAATTTCATAAAGTCGAAAAGATAATAAAATATGGTTAACAATTATGGCAAAGCTCAAACGCCAAATCAGCATCTCTGGGTTAAAGGAACCAGCTGTCGACTTAGTGTATTTTACAACAGGTTTTTTTGAATTTTCGTTTTAGGGAGTCAGGCTGGGCGTGAAAGATACCTGGAGGATGGTGCATCAGCGCATCAACCGCCACCATACCCAGAGGATGTGGCGTCAGCGCCTCCGCCACAATATGGAGAATTAGTAAAACGTAAGAAGTCAAGTATCAAGATTTTTCTTACAATTACCGACATACCTGGGCTATTTTTTGCTCTTGGGTGTGCCATCCAATAGAACAACCTCTGTGGAAGGGTATGGCGACAAAGTAAGGACACTGTACACTTAGGGTTAGAATTAGGATGAACTTGATATCAGCGTCCAGTCAACAGCTGCAGGATCCAACGTTTTTATACAGAAGTTGGGTATAGTAAGACCACACGTGTTTGGGCTTGCTAGGCCAGTGAGGGGTCCAAACGATATACACCAAAGATACAATGTAATTTTATTGTTTTTATTGGCCTAGTTCTTATGATTTACAGATCGTTATTGGGGCACATTTTCCGAAAAGCATGTTAAGGTCATTGGTGAATGAAATGTTTTTTATTCAGCTCTTCAAATGTTGATTATGTTCTGATGTGAAGTGGTGGGTGGCTACATCGTTCTTGCGGATATATCAGTTAGAAAAATATCTGCGAAAGTGTTGAGAGATGAACGAAGCATTCAAGATTTATGAAAAATTGAAATATTTTATTATTATTTTGTATTTTTCAGCGCCCCCGTACAGCACCTTGCAGTAGCTGATGCTGGTCCATCCCAACATATCGGTGATATCTAGGCTGTGAAGTTGAACCTTAATTTAGATTCTTGATATCTTTAAAATGAATTCAAAGCTGAATCCAGTTAAACGTAAGACGATTTATTGAACCCTTGAAACCTCACTGATTATGTGAGGATTTTATCGTATTTTACCGGAGGGGTAAATGCAGACTTCAAACAGTACCTTTAAGTGTGAAAACTCGCATTGCCCTGGACAACACGTCAGGTATGACTGCTAGTTTTCTATGTCCATTACGTGTATATTACATAAGTATTATACAATTGTATAATTACATATACATGTACACGTCCATTGTGTGATTTTACATATTTGCCATTTTGGCAAATGGTCTATTGCACCCTTAAGAGCATTTCCACCGAGACTGCCGATGTCACGTTTTTACCAGTGAGAAATACTCTTAATATCGGGATATCATATATCGTTTGTTTTGCACGATTTTATTCAACAATATAAGTTGTTTTTTTGTTTTTTGTTGATTTTGCTATCAAATATCCACTGATGATTTCAGCGAATCAGTAAAAGCCACCATTCTATGACTGTTTTTCAGCCTGTTTGTTAATTTGATGTGGTGAGGTTTGACCTTGACATGGCTTGGCTCATGCATGGGATCAGTTTGAAAACTATTTTGGTTTGCAGAATGAGACGCGTTATACACTGTATATAAATATCAGATTGGTATTGAGTTCTCACACAATACACATGTGGTCAAATAACTAATCTGTTACACTTTCCCATATCTTGTTTAGATACTTATTTCAGTGCAGTCTGGCGTTCTGCGTCAACACTACCCTTGGCGCTCATTTGATATCCAAATTTGTGCAGCTGGAACCACACACTGTAATACTGTGAATACTAATACTGTATATTGAAGCGGTGCATTGTGTACCACATGATATTGTGAAGCGGTTTGGTAATCGGCGCCAGCTTGAAATGGAAATATCGCCACTTTTCTAATCACGGTCAAAATTGTTTTGATCGCAAAATTTTGGTGTTTTCCCCATTAACTTAGAATTTGCATATTGATTTTCAATCAGATTAGTTCAGCAACACTGGTAAAATTTATCTTTGACGCTTCCTCACATTTTATCGCACCAGCTGAAGGTGAGTGTTCTCAAATTTCAATTAATTGGTTCCGTTTTGCTTCAACTTGTTGTCGAGGGTCAAACTCGGGTATTAAGATCCATGTGGAGAAGGCCAGAAAATCATGTAGCTGCTACATTATATATTTTGACAAAATCTCTCGTGTATTTTCAAAGTTAAACAACACAAAAATTTCATTTGACAGCAAAAGCAAGCTTGTAAACAATTTTTTTTTATAACGCACCACTATTTCAGAAGTGTCCCACCTGCCAATCGTGCTAAAAGTTGACATCAATACTCATTGCTTTCATGAGTTCCGTTCCGGTGTATATAAATTTAGTTTGGACTTGAGGCCATAGGCAAGCAAAACATACATTTCATTGTGTTTGATGTGAAAACTGACCAATAATGTTGCACGCTTTCCTGCATTGCATCCGCGCAGTGCAATGTTGCATAATATGATAATCAACTTTGTGATTGATAATATGATAATCAACTTTGTGATTGATAATTAAATGTCGCATTGCACTAATGTTACCTTCTTGCACGGTTAATTTTTGATTCGCACACACAGAATGTGACGTGCATTTTCATGTCTTATACCTTCTGGTATTATCACGACACTTTCTATTCTAATGTGAAAGCAAATTTTACCTTGCTGTTGCCAAATTGAATATATTCCAGATACTGTACATGCCTCACAATCTTCACTATGTCTATACTTTGTATTTCGACACACAAAAAGCCGTTCTTTCTAAACTTCCCAAATAACCAAAGGCTTTTCAAAGCAATTTTGGCGATTTCATTATTTGCATTCATCTGTGACGCTTCATCACTCATGAGGCAAAAAGTATAATGCTGGTTTCGCCGAATTTTGAGAAATGCAAATAGAGATGTCTAGCCGAACGTCGTTATCAATATGTCCATGGCAAATATTTATATTTCATGTTTCAAATACAGGCTATCAGGTGCTACTACCCTTAACTGCTGCAGGAGTTGCCTTCTTTGCACTCACAAACCTAACTCCAGAGCGGTTTGGACGACTCAGGATGGAGTAAGTTTGCTTGTAGAGCTGGCATTGCATTGAAAATGGTATTTTTTGAATAATGCTGCTAATTCAATCCTGTTTATTTCTTAAAATGTATGTAGTACTGCAGGATTTTTAGCACTGGTCATCGGCCTACCGATACTGGGCCTCATTCTTCTTATTTGCCTGTGCTGTTGGTGTTGCCACTGTTGCTGCTGTGCCAGGAACCAGCAACAAGTGGTTGTCCTCCCACAGTCTAATCCGACAAGTAAGTGCAATGTCCACCTGGCTCTCATGGTGACCAATTTTTTTTAAAATTATGACCAGAAGATTGATGGGTCATTTCTGGCCCAGAGCATGATCATTGTCGTTGTTTGTTTTACAGGTACTGTCGTGAACACGACCTTGGTAACCCCTTACAGTCAGGGTTATTCCCAACCACAACCTGCCCCTGGTTACGCGAATCAATTTTATCCCGCTCAGCAGCAGCCTCTTCAACTACCCCTTGCACCTGGTCAGTATTTAACCAATTTTAGCGCAAAAGAATCCTAATGATAACATGGTACTCGTAGAATGTACTCCAAAAGATCGGTGTATGCAGGCCTCAGGACCATAATATAGTATTGCAAAGATATATGACCCCAAATGGCCCAGCTTCCCAAATTTTTTTTCAAACTTACCAAAAACCATTTATCAGAAGGTCCCTTTACTCAATTCAGGCAAAATATTCATTACATTATCTACAAAAATGATGTAATCTAATGATAAATGATTCAAATTACTTCTTACTGTATGCTCTACTTTTACTCCCGTTACCCCAAAAAAAACATGTTTACCCACTTTTGGGTAATTTGGCCAAGTTTGGGAAGCAGATTTACAGTGGGCATGTGATGGTTGGAAGAGGTTATACATGTAATTTGGTTTAATAGCGACGGCAAAGTTCAAAGGGCAGATTGTTTTAAGAGTTTTAAAGTCTAGCTTTTATTTAAAAGCTGCATAGTATGACTATAGCTTTCTTTGAATTTTCATTTTAGGACATCCAAATGGAGCAACAACGTCTCTTGAACAAATGAAACGTAAGTAATGTCAAATATTCACTTTTCCTAAAATTGGCCCATATTGGGGCCATTCTTTTGTTGTTATAATTTATTATTTTGGACGAAATGGAGTTCATTAAAATATGGCAGTTAAAATGATGTCAAAAAGATAAAAATGATACCCATTCGTACCTCGGAAAACCAGAAAAGGAAAAAATCGAAATATTTGTGATCTTGTATTTTGCAGCGCCACCTTACACCGCCATGCAGCAGTGAGTCGTTCCAAACTAAACGGTTATTGGTAATTGTTGGTATCGACTAAATTTGATCTTACTTTAGATTCTGAGATGTTCATCGAGAAGTCAAACCCAAATCCTTTTTTATTTTATTTTATATACAGTGTATAATTATTATTATTAGGGTAACTTTTCGTTAAAAAATTTTGTATTAAGCAAATACATTATTTTTTTAATGTTAAAAACACGTGTGATATTTTTAATTCCCGGAAATGGCTTAGCACTTTTTAGGAAAACAGTTTTATTTTTGGCCCATGGGATTATAAATTGATGATCAGTTAGTTATTCATATGGGTTCTGAGTTTTGACTCAATGATGCCATTATGGTCAAAGAACTAAATCATCGCTCATGCATATACATGTATCTTCAAACACGTTGTCAGCACATCGTGTATTATTAATTCCATGAAGTCTGGCAAGGTGTGTCAACAATTCTCATTGTACTCATTTGATATTCAAATTTGTGACGTGAGAATTTTGAAGTTTGAATTTACTGGTCTCATTACGTCTGCTGCACTGCTGGGCTTATTTATATACTGTACATGTATGGACCACAAGTGTTTGGGGGAGGGGTTGTGTGTTTCTCGTGATTCGAGGAAAGGCCACAGTCACGTGGATACAATATTTTGTATGAGACATTGTCCGAAAATATATAAATTTTTCCATGCTGTTATAAAATTACGAAGTGTGTAATTAAAAACGTTGCTCTAGCCAACCGATTTCATTGAATACTGTACATTTCTAATCTGTATTGATGCCTGTACATTAAAACCTAACACGATTATACCATCGGGTTAATTCAACCTGGACTTGTTACCACAATGAATCCAATGGACGAAAAAATCTACGAACAGCCACGTCAAAATTTAAATTTTGTCAAAGGTTCGTTGTACAGTGCGATGGCTAGGACTTCCAAAATGGCCGCCGACAATTCCCTTGAATTGATTATTCAAAACCTGTTTGTATTTATACAGCTGTGTATGTAATTCAAATGGCTTGTGCAGACATCGACGATATCATTAACAAAAGCGTGCGCTTGATGACTGATATTTAGAAGCATCTACAGTATATACATGTAAAGTCGAACGTACCAAAAAGTGATATACTGTAGGTGTTTTTTAATATCGGTGAAACAAATTTCAATGAATAAAAAGTGAAATATACATGTACATTAAGTGTGTTGGGCCATAAAACAAAAGTTAGTGTCATAAACTAGATGAGATCACTGGTTGGACTACCGTTGGAGCCGATTCAACGTCTAGTCTATGGATTTATAACATGAATGCCAATCCTGTTTGTGCTTGTGATTTTCGTTTTTTAAATTGATATACTGTTTATTAAAACTCCTTCAAAGTTTGAGAAAAATTGTACTAAAGCATTGCATACAAAATGTATATTTAACTTTTTATTTATCGCAATTGTTTCGCCATTTATCTGAAAAAAGACCATATTGCAACACTTTTTTGTGCCACTGTATGGCAACTCAATTTCTTCCATTTGGCTTCTCTTTTTGATCATGGGACCGTGCATGGAACCAGGCATGTGAGCGAGGCTAGAAAGGGTTTTCCCCGTTTCTGTTCGCGCCTCTAGCCTCGCAATTTTGTCATTCGTCATACGCTATGGTCCGCTGTTTGTCAAGTTGGAATCTTCAGCTACGCAAGTTTGATAAGGTAAAAAAGCATTGTATAGTTAATAACTGTCAGTAATAGACAACGATTTTCGGTTGTTGTGTACTTGTATTTTGACCCGCAATCTCTCAGAGGTTCTGTCAATTCGTACATCTGTAGATTAAAAAATTTAAAATTGGGTAAACATGCCTATTGAGCTGTAACATTTCACTGCTTCAAAACACTTGACTCCTTTCTAATTTGGGTTTTGTGGGCCCTCTGCAATACCCCTTGCACAGGGCTGATGGGGCTGCAACTCTTCCCGAAATTTTTAAACTTTCATGTAAAGTCTCCATTGTGTCCATTCCCATTGGGATTCATGAACTAAAAAGTGTCAAAGTGCACCCACCCCATTGACCCCAATTAGTCAGGACTGGGGACCCATTTGGAGGAGATCTAACCTGGAACTGGTTCAGTCTGGTATTAGCCAAGACGCATAGGAAGCCTCCGCAAGTGTAGACAAATGGGCCCTATTTCATGTATGAGGACAAAATTTTTTTGCAAAAAAAGAACTGGCTTTTACAAAAATTTTGCAAAAAAATTAAACCCGTTTTTGCAAAATTTTTGGTTAAACATTTCAAAATTTCAGAAATACTGGTTCAAAATTTGTACAAAAAATGCAAAAAAAAAAAGAAAAAAACGAACCGATTTTTGCAAAAAAAAAAAGTTTGAGTTTTCACTGCATTTTGAGAAGGCCCCGCACGGAAACTCTGCACTGGGCCCCGCAAATCTTTGGGCCGACGCTGATTTGTATGATTCCTATACCTTTAGGACGGTACAAAATAAGAAGTTATCATTTTTGATAAGCTCGACCATTGTACAATGTATATCAAGCTTCTGACATGTCTGTGTGATTATGCATAGGTTGTAAAATAACGCACTATCTGATGTTTATTTTTTGATAAAAACCGGCTTGTCCTTTCTTGCTGATATTGAAGTCGGTACCGCAACTTGTGTCATTTTTATTGGAGGCTAGCAATTGAAATTAGAAAGCAACACATGATGCAGTTTAATATAATTTAATATAACCCGAATTTACATGTTCCTGTACTGTAGTGTAGACTGTCATAATATAATTTCATGTTGTATTTTGTATGCGAGCAGTTATTTATTTGAATCGGAAGTTCCACTGTAGCTGTGATGAGGTTCTTGAAAATTGTTTGCCATGCAGATGACCTTATACAATTTTCCTCTTTTGCTGGCATCATTTCAAAGCCTGCCAGGAACTGATGTTAATCGTTGATACATGTATGCATAGCATGCAAATGTTGCCTGCATGATCGTATTTTGCAAGTTTTATGACCCTCAACAGTTTCTTGATAACAATGTTGACTGATTCGACATTAGCTTTTCCTTCTGTATATAGTTACTCATATTAGCTTATCGTTGCCTAGAGCTCCTACTTGAATTCTGCTCACTAACGCAACACGATTGTTTTCAGCTCGAAGGGCCATTTTCGAAGTGCGTTTGATTCACGATGGACGAAATGTATCATAAAGGTCGTCAAGCGATGGACGAAACCTATCAACAGGGCACTAGATTGGTTGATGGATTTGTCAACGAAGTGTTACATGACAATCAAGGAGGAGACGTAACTTATCACGCAGACGAAGAATATCGAATACTGGGAATGAGGCATGTACAATATACAAATATACTTATATACAGTAGAACCTGTCTAACTCAATACTGCATGGCCATGCATGGGCGCATGCAATGCGCCCACTTTGTTGACTGAGGTTAAAAACTTTTATTAGTGACTATCGCAGTCTTACCGGGCATTGCCCAGGGCAATTTAACGCATAATCAGAAATTCTGATAAAATATTTTTTTGCAAAATCAAGGGGAAGTAATGCACTTTGGACATGGTTAATTTTGACAATGTAATCAATGACGTATCAATACCAAATATATGGGATGTTTAATTGTGGTTTTTTTTTATCCAAAATAGCGTTATTACGTTTATAGCAGTGGCAGTTTCTGTTGGCGTGGTGTTCATTGTGCTCATTTGTGCGCTGTGCTGCTGGTGCTGTCACTGTTGCTGCTGTGCCAAAAAGACGCAACAAGTGATCATCTATCCACCCAATCCAAACAGTAAGTTGTTTTCTGGGCCCCTGTAGGGACAAATATTTAGCCGTTCCATCTAGTATGCCTAGCTGGCAGAAGGGCAACTAATGTCAACTACAGTTAGTTTACGGTACATCACAAAATTCTCGTGATGTATGCCCATGGCAATTGCCTGACATTCCGACGTGTGTCCTGCAATCCCAAACATTGATGGCTATTTGATTTTTCTCAGATAATCCTTTAAACGTTTCAACTACCACCTATGCCCCTCTGCCGACTGGGCCTGGTCTGCCACCTGACCCTGGATTTGTGAACCAACTTTACACTCAGCAGAGAGGACGCCAAGGATTTTCGGATGACGAAATGCTGGAAGTGCAGTGCTACGATCAAGGTATGCTCTGCTGACCGATGCGTGGTCAGCTGTTAACCCATGGAGATGCTTTCAGAAGTTCAGTTGTCACATTGACACATTATTTTCTTTTGATCATTTAAAATCCAGGGCGCCCAAAGAATCATGGCGCACATGCCGTACCCTTGGCCACTATGGGTAGTGGCTAACCTGGGCCTATGAGCAGTTTTGGAGATGCAATACGCAACTAAGATCATTGTTACTTGTGTTTTGATCAACCGTAATTTAACTGAATATAACAATTATGAACTGCTTTTATTTTACTTTCATTTACTGGTATAATTATTTTTGCAGTTTTACACTCTGCAGACTGTAAAACCATGGTCTTGGTTTTGGTCATGGAATTGGTCAATGGTCTTGGTCTTGTGTTTTTGTTGCTATTGCTGATGATCACTTCGCTTTCCCTACATTTTCTCACGCTTGAATAACTTACATTTCGTGTTATTGAGTTGCTGCTTGGTGCTAACAACTTTAGGTTGTTCAGTTGTTCCTCAATTAATACGAATTTGATTAAAAAAATCACTTTTGCATCAAAAAATGTCGTAGTTCTTAAAAACCAAATTTGTTGTGTCGCTGTCAGCTTTTGTATTTTGGACGGATGCAATGAAATGGTGATCCATGGCAAATCTGTAAATTGCCAAGAATGAATTTTAATTTTCCATAATTTGATACCGAGCTTCATTAATTGCTTAAATGTGCGCAAGCAATTACATGAGCTCTGTTTATTTACCTAGATTGGATTTGCTGGCAAGCCAAGCGTGCCGGGCTATTAATATACAAGCTGCGATGGAAAGGAAATGCATATTCCAGAAATTTCCTCATGAGCAGGCAAGTTGCAAAATTGTTTTTTAATTTGAGAGATGCATGACTCAGATCACCGCTGGGTGTATTTTCTAAAATATCCACCAGAGGCACTGAGAAAGTTGATCATCAATAGTGTCGTGTGCGATCAAGACTGAGAAAATAACACCAGAAACAACAATTTTTTTTAAAATTAGTGGCCATGCACAAATTACGTCCATGGATTTTGGAAATCCATCCCTAATTTGTAGCATTCTTTTCCTACCGAAATGTGTAGATTTGTGTAACTTTACATTATAAGACACCCTATATTATAATATATAAATTAAGGCCCATTGAAAGTGATTTTTTGCAATTGAATTTTGATACTTCTGGGCAGATATGATAATTTCAAATGAAACTGAATTTTTTAATACAAAGTTTATATTGATAGTAAGTTCCTGCGCTATATAAAATGAAATGACATTTCGTTTTTAGAATTTTACCAGATATTCTTTATTTTGCCAACGACAGTAAATCTCTCATATTGCCATTCAGATGGCAGGTGCTGCCATCTATCGCCCATAAAGCAAAACAAGAGGTCAAACATAGAATTATCGCTTTTATTAATACCATATACATTTCCATAAGTTTTCAACAGCGCATCCAAAAAAACGCAAGTCCCTGTGAATGTTTACAAAAAAATTATTTTCATATGTTGATCAGGGAAGGAGGAATTGTATTTGGTATTTTATGCAGGGTGTCCCCAAAGTCAGACTTTATTTTGATTTTGGTTTGCCATTTATTTTTTATAAATAAGCGGCGTAATTCACGGCGTCGAGAATCGTACTATAGTCGTCCCGGCAAAAGAACGAAAAAATGGCATAACAATTTGTTTAAATTAATGGCCATGCACAAATTACGTCCATGGATTTTGGGAGTAGGTTGTCAAAAACGAAGGACGTCAAATTTAAGAAATCCATCCCTAATTTGTAGCATTCTCTTCCTACCGAAATGTGTAGATTTCTGCAACTTTACATTATTAGAAACCCTATATTATAGTATATAATATAAGGCCCATTGAAAGTGATTTTTTGCAATTGAATTTTGATACTTCTGGGCAGATATGATCATTTCAAATACAACTGAATGTTTTAATTCAAAGTTTATATTGATAGTAAGTTCCTGTGCTATATGAAATGAAAAGACATTTCGTTTTTAGAAT
>JAQFYZ010003297.1:0-13836 GCA_034695085.1 Cylindroiulus punctatus | reverse complement strand
TCGCAAACAGGAAATGGCATCCTATTGGTTGAACGGCGGCCATTTTTGTCCTCTCTCGTTGATTTGACTATAGTCATGGTCTTGTCATGAGCGGTCGCGAGCACTGTCATGACCAGTTTTGACCAACGACATAGTCGCTTTCTTCGCCATGGGCAAGTGACGTGTTGGTTATCTAGTGTGCTCGCAAGCCCTTGTAGCGCGTGGGGTCAGCAGTCCTCATGTTAGTTTTTACTGAGTCCCACTTACACCCCCTGTATGGTGGATGGCAATTTACCCAGATGAATGTTTTGCTATAGCTGGAAGATCGAGAGTGCGGACCCTCGAGGTTTTCCATGTTAACGTTAACTTAAGCGTGTGGCGCGTCTTGTCCCAAGCGCCGTTGAGGTGTCTTGTATGGTAGCGCGATGATATCATCACATCACGTGCAGGCATGGCAGTGGTAACATTGTGATGTCATTCAGGTGAAATCTTCGCGTGACATCATCTCTTGGCTAGTCAGCCGTGAGACGCCATGTTTGAGATTTGATGTGATGGCATGACACAAGGTATGGCATGTATCAAGGTATGAATATTGTGATTAATCGATTTATAGATTTGTGATAGCAGGGTGTGATGGTTTGTGGTTGTGACGTAGTCATTTTTACGTGGTTCAATCGTACGACATGGTATGACGTTAGACCGGCTGCAGACGAGCGTTGTTTTACGGTGCGTTAACGCACCGTTGGACGCACGGTGACGCAGCATCTATTTTCCAATGCAGACGTGCGGTGGATAAACGCGCGTTTTGCAGACGAATAATTACGGCGCTTCTTCTACCAGTTTTCTTTAATGCAAGCGTAAGCTAAGGCGCTTTAGTCTATGGCCTTATAGGACGTGCGTTCTAGCAGAACACCCACGTCAAATCAACAGCGCTGCGGTACCGCAGTCCGGCCAACGCACACACGTGTGCATGCGCCCATTGACGATAATGGTTAGGACGAACGCACGTCGAAAAACCGCTGCGTCCCGCGTTAAAACACCGCTCGTCTGCAGCGGTACCGCAGTCAGACCGCGGTCGCAGTCCGGCCAACGCACACATGTGTGCATGCGCCCATTGACGATAATGGTTAGGACGAACGCACGTTGGAAAACCGCTGCGTCCCGCGTTAAAACACCGCTCGTCTGCAGCGGGCCTAACGCGGGACGCATTAGGTAACATTGTGGTTGATTCAGGTGATATCTTCGCGTGACATCATCTCTTGGCTAGTCGGCCATGAGATGCCATGCTTGAGATTTGATGTGATGGCATGACACAAGTCATGGCATGTATCGTGGTATGAATATTGCGATTAATCGATTTATAGATTTGTGATAGCAGGGTGTGATGGTTTGTGGTTGTGACGTAGTCATTTTTACGTGGTTCAATCGTACGACATGGTATGACGTTACTAGTGCCGTCAGAAGGTTTCACGTGATGTAGCGATATTGCCACCGTATCGATACGGTGTCGTTGAAATTCAGTTTCTCGATACGACATCGCTTTTTCGCTACACAGTCCACGTACTTTCAATACGACGTAACATTATCGTGGTTTCTTGAAGTGCCGTCTTGTGTAAATGTCACGCGCTTTGCTCATGTAACATCAACGTTCCTCAATAGGTCCATTTGACATCTTGCATGCGATGAATAAATGGATGTGGTGCGACGACATGGCTCATGCCTTATTGAAATGAAAAGTTTTATCTAGTTTCAAAACCGAATATGGTAATACATCAATTTTACTGACAACGTTGGTAATTTGTGGGCTTAGTTATGTAAATTCGAGATACATGCATTGTGATTGTTTGAACTTGAAACATTAGGCATATTTTGAAATTGTTGCACTTAAAACTATTCTTGCTAGGACATTACAAGTTCGGTGCTCCGTTCCTTCATTAATTCATGTATAGCGAAATTACAGGAAGGGTAATACTTGTCACCTAGCAGTCATACTATGCATTGCAATTGTCATTGGTCAAGGGGATCCAAACTTTATGCTCAACAGAATTAAGCCCTGTGTGCATTATTCAGAATAGGTATAACTCATGCATGTCCCATGTAGATGTAGTTGTCGACTACTTTCTTTGTCGCTTCTTGGATGGTGCTGATCCTGAAGTTTCCTAACAGCCTATTAACCTTCACTTGCTGTAGGGAAATAGGAATCATTCGACATATAACCTCCATAACTGACCAAACTTAATGTTTTCAAAATTGATGTTTGTGGTGGCCAAGAATGACTTTCAATTAAACCTTCGTGCCATTTAAACCACAAAATAAATTCTACACCTCAATTGGTTAGTGCTTTTGTTATTTTAGCCACCCTGTTTAGGATGCATGTGAAATTCACCCATTTTCATTGTGAAGACCAGTTCATGTACCCGTAGGGGCAAGGTCAACAATATCTCCAGACTATAGTTGACAGACTTTCTGGCAGCAGTTGTGGGACAGTGGGACTCGGCTGTTGGACTATGTATTAACTGCATAATATTCCTTGCATGGTATACGCTAAATAACGGAACATTTGAAATTAATCATATATTCAAATGTCTAGTTGATAAAACCCTACCTGATTTTAACCTTTTAATTGAAAATTACAAATTATTGCGTGAATTGCATGCCAGTAGCACCCATCAGTTTTCGTTCGTTAGTCTTCGACAAGTACAATATTATAAAGTAGAATATTTATAGATCACATCCCAGAACAGATTCGTATATACAGTGTACATGTAGTTACAACTGCACTGGCTGAAGAAAATGTTGTGAAAGTCAGTTGATTCAGTCCATGGCACAGTGGTTAGTGAGTAGATGGGGAATGGGTTAGGTATATATATTCTCAATTTGTCCGGTTTACTTGTGACTTTAGCCTACTTGCTGGTGCAAATGTGCATGCAGCCTACACCCTTAGCAATATTATGTAATCAAAATTAAAAACTGGAAATCTTCCATGTTTTCTATGTACCACTATAATTTGATTAATTACATGCGTCTTGATACAATACATGTAAAACACATGTATACGAAGAATTTGTTTGGGTTTTAGTTCATCAAAACATCCTGGTCCCAACTTGATCACATTAAGCGGTACCCACTATATAGCAACAAAACAAGCATTCCTCACTATATAGCTTCGTAAGTTCTCGTTGTTCCTTGAGAAATGGACATCTACCCATATATGGTAATAGTATATATGCATATTTAGACATGTACCTTGATTGTTGTAAAACAAGGTCTGTCTATATGAAGCCGTGCACTGTGCACACGATCTCGATTAATGTTTATTTACAATAGAAACCAATTTGCAATTTTGGTGTGGCATTTTCATTGTTTCATATACAATTTCCAATTATAAAAAAAGCATGGGATTCCCTCCAAGAGGCGATACTTCTTTTTTCGAAGCTATACAAGGTATACTGCATAGAGGCTATTTTGTGTCGGCGAACGCGGGATTGGTTTACTGATATGCCTTGGACAATACAGTCTAGACAATTCTCGGACGTGTCAATTTGGACAATTTAGATATGTCAATTCGACTTTCAAGTTTATAACAAGTTGATCAACTTCGGTTAAATGGGGTAAAAGAAAACGTGTTGAAGAAGAAAACATGTAACATTGTACCAAAAATGTAATATAAAGACATGCACTCGTGCAACCGAGATTGCCTTGTGAAAATAAAGTTTCTGCTGCCATATTAGCATATATTATGGAAAATGTTTGGTATTCTAAATGTTTCATGGCATTTGTCCTGTAGTACAGTGCAATAAACCACATCCCCGCACATTGAAAACCATATACACTGTACATGTATACGTACTATTCGAATGCTACCGACAGTTTCAATGGCTTCAAGAGGTTAGCCATGCATGACAAAGACAAATATCCGCAGGTGCAAGACGGTAATAAAAATTGTTGGCTTCCCTCACTTTGTGGCAGTTTTGAAACTGCGTTATTTGACGGATTTTCGGATTCCAACACCTTGACCCCTTGACCACTCTGCATATTCACGGAGAGTCACAGTAAGACCGCGTGATCGCTGAAAAATAATGTCATATATGCATTACTGGTAGCTATACATGTAAATGGCATTTAAAAAAATATTAAATTTAAATGTAGTAAATATAGGATGAAATAAACCTGACGGTTTACTCAATTTCCGAGATAGGCGTTTATTAGAAAAGCATGAATGTGTTAATTGCGTTTAATATCTCTTTCATCTTATGGTGGCCCTAAAAAGGGCCGTTTTTTTTGGATATGTAAACGTATAGAGGGTGCTACTCTCTTCGTCGCTTCTTGGACGTCTTCTTTCTTCGAAGCTCTTCCAGCTCTCGAGTCAAGGCAGCGAAGTCTTCTTCTTTTCTTGCCAGTTCCGCCTTGGCATTTCTCAGCTCGGTTGAAGCTCTTGCTGTCTTCACCGTCATCCACAGCAGGTCGTTGTTTGTTCGGGACAGTTTCGAATCCCTGTCCGCAAGGGTCGAGTCCATCCGAGCCAAGATGGAGTCATTTTCGGCGATCTGGTTAGTCTTCAGGTCAATGTTGTTTTTGGCCACTTCTACTTCTTCTTCGATGTTACCGATTACACGGGTGGCTTTGTTCAGGCGGCGTCTTTTCTGGCGGAATTCAATGTCCGAAAGCTCAATCTGCTTCTTTTTGACATTGATCAACTGGTCCCTAAGAACGTTTTGTCGGGCAATCATCTGTGCGTCCTCGACTGCCGAAACCACAATCTCGATCGTCTTGTATGGCACAGGACACGGCCTTCCGGTCCAGACAGCGGATCTCCCCGAGATGGAACGGCGGGTCCTTTCAGTTGACATGACGATGTCGAGTGTAAATGAACGGCTGCCCTGGTGCTCTCTTCGTGTTGTGAAGCTTGAATGGCAACGTTAATAGCAACCCCCTTTATTTATACCTCTCCTATGCTGAGGTTAAGCCCCGCCTCATGACACCAAAAGATACTAGGTGACAGCCAATAAGCGCACACCAGCGAACCAATAGGAACCTACCATTAAATAAATACTTTTCACACAAAGTGGGTGCTGAGAAGGCTACCCATACATTGCAGTATGACGGATACACAAGGAAAACGAATCACCAATAGATACGATGGAACTGTGATTATATTGATTTCCACAAGCCTTCCATCTATCTCCAACACATTCCTATGGCCAAAACAACTTTCGCTGGCCGCTGTGCTATGCATGTGTGCATGATTCATTATTGTAATAATTGTAATAAATTCGAATCGCAGCCCATTTTTTAAACTTTAAACAGCACGACGTTTCGAAGTTTTAACTTCATCATCAGATGCCTTAACCTTTATTCATGGAATAAACATAGGTATCAATATACCGTACGCGTGAGCGTACGCACAATTGCCCCCATCAACGTCAACAACAAGAAATTAAGACGGTTACAATTGAGAAAACCCAACATAATGCACGTGATAATTGCACGTGACAGGGTGCTCACAGAATTGAAACACTTGTGTTCAAAATCTGATTTTAAGACATATTTCAAGGCTTACTTCAAGGAAAAGATATGCCTTGATCTGTTTAGAAAAAGCTCTAATTTTTGGCTAGGGCAATGTCTTTACTGAGCGTGGTTTCTCTATCAACAAAGAGACTCGTGGAAAATCAGTTAAGTGAATCTATGATTGATCAAAGGCAAGTGTATGACGGTATTCAGAAAACTATTTCAATTAGTTTATTCGCAGTCGTTTGCACTTATAATTGCACAACGTTTCGGCAAACTTAAAGCCATCTTCAGGTGCTATGTTTTAGAATGTGAAAATAACAAATTAGAAATATTAAGTATGAAAAGGAGGTAAAATTGGCGTGAGCCCAACGGAGGAAATGTGGGGGCCACTATGAAATGTGTGGAAATTTTTCCTAAACAACATAGGATGCGAATTTTTCAGCATGCAAGTGGTGGTATATAAACAACGGTTCTATCAGACCACGGTTGAAATTTCTGAGGTTCAAGATATTCCCTAAGCTATGATTCTTAGTGTCAGAAATTCGAGAGCTTTGTATTAAGTACCGTGGCAAAAGGAAAAGAGAAAAATTCTAAAGGATGTGAGGATGTCAGTAAGACTGTATCTTACTGAAAAAGTTGAGAGTTTGCAGCTTAAAAAACTGAAGGTTTTGGCTGAGTAGCAAAAAGAGCTTGATGATTTTGAGCAGCAACTTGTTCTTTTATGAAATTGTCTCTTATCTCAAAATACGATTTATTTGCATTATACGATTTGTTTGTGTAACAAGCTGCAGTTACAGTATGTTGACTTTGATTATGCTCAGTTTTTCGTATTCTTTAAAAACTGCTTGTTGAAAGTTGAAAACACAAAATAAAGTGTGCTTTCCTCTTTAAACTTTTTACTTTCCAGAATGCCTAAAAATTGTGTTTGCATTAACGAGTAAGTTTTTGTCAGGGAATTGTAGGGTTTAGTCAGGGAAAAGTCAGGGAAGTTCGAAATGAAAATGTTGTGGACACCCTTGCATATATATATATACATGTAACTGTTATTGGGAAAAAAGGTTCGTTCCTCGAAACGATGCAAGGAAAATTTTTAACCACAAGCCAACTTCTCTGCCACATACGTTTTCTCAGACGTCGTATAGATGGGTATACATAATCTTTTTACGGTGACATAATAATTGAACGTCCCCAAATCTGCTATAGATAGATCTCAGATGGGATTCAGAAATGGCCCTAGGCATAAATATTAAATCGAGCGACTCCCTTCAGTCCCTTTTGTATGCTATTAGCTGACAGAATTATAATTTACAGAATGCACAATAAATTTCTGTACAACTGAGTAAAACAGTATATTTACATCGTGCTTATTTATACTTGTCCTATTGGTTAACCTGGTCAAGTTTAATGGGAATACGGAAGTGCGGAGAACCTAATCTCGGTATAAAATACGTATGCCTTGGGATTTTCCCTAACCTAACCAAACTGCAGACATTAGTGGTAAATATAAAACGACGATGAACCACGGGCGTCACCGCCAATTTACATCCACATATAAGCTTAGTGCAAAGCCCTGCATTCAGCTATAAATAAATATTAGCTTAATTTTCTGCAATCTGCAATCTACACAGTGACCTATAAAAGACCTGGGCAAACTTTCTCTTTCTGAATTAAGCACTTTTTCGATCTGATATACTTGACAACGAGCGTGCTTCCATGCAGTTGTTGCCCTGCAGATAATTAGCTCCAATTTCTTCAATGTTAACGAAATTTTAAGTACCGTGAAACAACGTATAGTGGTCTCGTTAAAGCCCCACAGTGCAACGTCATTCTTAAATTTTAATTTGTTAGATTGTTCTGGGATTTACTTATAATATATACGCTCAATTAACTATCTGCCTTCAACAAACAGAACTGTTTACTAAAATCTATTTCGGAAATATCTGTTAAATTACAGTTCGTGCGATGCATTTACCTTAACTGGTGAATGCCGATATTTTTGCAACAATTTGTATTCTACGGTATAATAAATCTTTAAATTTGTAGATGTGATCCTGTAAGCAAAATGGCCATTCCGTAGTCATTTTTTCACTGTGAAGGTAAACCCTGAATGGGTTCACCTCGCCCCATCTATATGGATTGCAGTTATAATTTTCTCTTCTACAATACGTTTAGTTAGTTAATTACTGGTTTACCCCTGGTTTTAACTAGCTTTTGTTGGTGCTACCTGTCCTAAGACGTTGCTTAATTAAAGGTAACTTTGATAATTCTGTATATACGATTGTATTCGTCAGCATAGAAGAATGTGAGGAATATTAAGTGTACAGGTGTATAAATTTGTCAACTAATTTTTCCTAAACATCAAATTTGTGGACGCTCTCAAATAGGAACTTTTGGGACAACATTAATTGATGCCAATTTGCTCTGACATAATTCAGTTGTTAAAAAATGCTGTCCAGTCCTACAAAACTTGATTGTATGTCTGCTATCCATTATAAGCTACGTACTGCATTTATACTATAACAGTTACGTGACAGTAAATTAAAAAACAAACATACTATTAAGAACAGTAAATTTTCAACACATTTGCTCTAATACCGGCTCTATTTTCTATGTTATTACCCTTATTTTTTACAGTTTATGGTAGTTTTAAAAAAAATATGCTTCAGCCTATGTTAACAAGTTAAAATTTTATTTGGTTCTCCTTCGCTACTGTGGTGGCCCTTAAAAGGGCCGTTTTTTTAATTCTTCGTCATCACTACTTGTGTTCTGTTCTTCTCTTCTTCTGCAGACCTGTTGCCAAGGTCTGTCTTCGGCGCTTTCTTGAGCCTGACTCGAGTTGCAACGCCATTGCTGCAATCAGGGCATCTTTTTTGGCAAGTTCTTCGTCCTTCTTTGCCAGGTCTGCATCCATTTGTTCGGCCACAATCTTCTTTTTCTTCATTGCCTTTTTGGAGATTTTGATTTTGGAGATCGTCTCCAAAGTCTCGCCCTTCCTCAACTTGGTTTCATTGTTGATGGTACGCAGCTCCTCGTCAATATCCTCAGATCCCAGTGACAGAAATTCTAGCATTTCCTGCTGCACTGCAAGTACGGCGGATTTGTACTGCAAATGCGCGTCTTTGCTCATGAGTTCGAGTGCGAACTCATTAAGCTCGACGTGTGGCGTTGCCATGACTGGAAAATGTTTGGAAAAGACAACTTGATGGTGAAGGTGGAATGGCCACGCTCCTCAACCCCTCGATATTTATACCCCACTGTGAGATTTCGATTGGCGGATAATTTGATTTGACTCCGCCTCTTTACGCTCATTGGCTTAGCCATCTGCGCTTGAATAAACGATGTTGTACGGTATTTTGGGTTCAACGGATTTTGATGCGAATTGATGTGGCTAGAAAATTGTGCAATTGAATTTGCTGATATCAATAAGTGCATGTTTTTCAAAGATGTTTGGAGTATTCCGATCCTCAATCTAGGGAAAATGGAAAGATTTCACCACTGGAAAATGTCCAAGAAACTTTGGAAGGGGTGGGAATCACTGGAATCAATTTAATTGAAAATTGAAAAACTTTGTTAACTTAATGCTCTTAATATGGAGTTTTTCTATGCATTTTCACGTGGTCACAAACTCGCAGCGTGATTTTGAAATGGCTGAAATCATTTATTGGCACTCAAATCCATTTTTTTAAATGTTATGTAGAATATTACTGATATGAAATTGCGGATGGCAGATTTTCCACGAATATGAAATTAGTATAATACATAATATACACTGTATACCTGTATCCAGAGGCATTTGAAAAAAATCAAACAAAAAATGTCAACAACGAAGAGATACTTAAAGATTTATTTATTGAGACAGAAATAGGTAATTATGCATTTTATGGCATTATAGGGTATGGTCTCATTTATCGGAGAATGTTCCAAGCTATTGCATACATGCATCAAATGACCAATCGTTGCCTTTGGTGAATCCCAGGTGACGTTCATTGTTAATTTTCACACATTTCAAAAGAAAATTTTGTTAAGGCACGCCCTGCATGGTTAAAAAGACCTACAAAGGCCATATATCCCCCTTAAAAGAACGAGGCGCCTTAAAGGTACAAGACAATTTTTCATGTCATTGGTGTTGAATTGAACATGTACTGCTCCTTCATGGTGAGATCAGAAAGGCGCCATTCAAAATCTGTTTTGAAGGTGCTTGTTGTCTGTAAAAGTGCTGTATAGAATCCCTAGAGGTTTTTCTGTGTAGCAGCGCATTATAGAAGTTCTAATTTACCTAGTTGTTTTTTGTAAGAGTATATGTTGTGACAGAATATAGGTCCCGGGAATAGCACTTGCATTAATGCTTGACCTTTATCAGCTATATCAATGAATGTCAGAAAGAAAGATCATCGTTTCCGCTGTATTAGTTATTCAGGATGCAGATTGTTTTAATAATCCAATTCATTCAATTGGTCTGACCGATATAGCGCTAAAGTTAAAATGAGAATGATTAATTTTTTTAACTTAATATATGCATATCACTAAATAAATTTGATAACTTATACATGTCCTTTTCTCGATAAAGTCCTTTATGTTGCGTTTAGTTTTTCTTATTATTTAATATTGATAGGTTTTTATTTTGTTCAAAAATATCGCATGGAAGTGGTTTATTATGCATACTCAGAACTTTCAGTTTAAAAGTATGCTACTGTGTGCAACTGTTTCTACATGTATTGGGAGACGCCTTGCATGCAAAATCAAATTCGTTTGAAGTTGAACATTTCAATGGTTAAACCCTGTATCATTAGTTTAAATTGGTCCAACTAAACGTTGGCTGTTTCTGCTCACATGCACTTAAAAGTTCTTCGCAAACCTCAAGCTGACAGCGATTTATTGAAACTGCTGCAATGTACCTAGTGTCAGCGCCGAACGTGTCATTTAATTAACATTTTTTAACTGTATATACAGGGTGAGCGTCAAAAATGCCAAAAAGGTAGTACCAGTTTGAATACATAAAATGCAGCAGACGAGATGTTCAGTAAAACACTTTTATTCAACAAAAAGACTATGGAAATTTACCAATACGAAAAAAATAAGAAATATCAGGCCAGAAGGTATCAAAATGGCAACTATGTGTTTGCATGTCTCACTTTAAATGCCTCACCTCCATGGTATAACCTGAGTTTTGTGTAGGCCTATGCTAAGCTTTTCAACAATATCGAAACAAGTGTTAAGAGAATAGAGAAATGACACTCTGCTGAGATTGAGAATATTAAACACAAATAATTGCAAAATAATTTACATTAGTGTCTGTCTGTCAATGAAAATCATTCGAACATGCAAATATTCAGCAATTTGCATTGCTCCTCCGGAGAGTACCTTACCGCATACCACGACAACATCAGGAGATCGAGTATATCAAGACTCGTCCCGATTAATTATTTATATAATATAATTAACATACTGGTTTCGGACGAATCAAACTGATGCGTGCTACTGACGCAAGAAACCCGTATACATGTATCTATGTGGTGTCAATCTGCCTGGTCGTGATTTTATTTTTATTCAGATTCGTCTATGTTCCTTAGAATGCAAGTTAACTTGGCTATAATTCATAAAAGGTTATGAAAATTGAAGATTGCTTATAATATGTAGATATTGACCACCCCCTGTCGGTACCTCTCAATGTGATTGCGGATAATGGAGTCAAGCATTTATTGTCATCGGAATTTCCTAGTCCCGAACGCTCCCATTTAACTTAAATACATTATAAAATGGAAGCTTATTGTGATCAACTTCCCACTTAGTATCGTCATTTTCAAATGCCAAGTTGATAAAACCCTACCTGATTTTGACCATTTAATTGGAAATTACAAATTATTTCACGAGTTGCATGCCGGTAGCACGCATCCGTTTTCGTTCGTCAGAATTCAACAGGTACAATATTATAAAGTAGACTGTTTTCAGATCACATGCCAGAACAGATTCGTATGTACATGTAGTTACAACTGCACTGGCTAGAAGTATTCTGAAAGTCAGTTGATTCAGTTCTCATGACAGAGTGGTTAGTGAGTATAGATTAGGAATGTATTAGGTAATTTCTAAATTTGTCCAATTTACTTGTGACTTAAGCCTTCTAGTTAGCGCACATGTGCATGCAGCCTTACACTCTTACCAACATTATATAATCAAAATTGAAAACAGAAGAACTTGAGCCTGAAAGAGAAGATTGTAACTTGAAATCTTCCATGTTTTCGATGTACAAGAATAATTCGATTGATCACATGCGTCTTGAAACAATTAAGGTAGTAACATGTAAACGGTGAATTTGTTCGGGTTTTTGTTAATGCATTCTGCTTATTGAATCGTCCAGCTATTGTCGTGAAATCGCCCTGGTCTCAACGTGATCACATTAAGCGGTACTCACTGTAGCATCAAAACAAGCATTCCTCACTAGCTAAATGGCATATCCACTGGAAATACTCGATGACATTTCACTAAATTGTTTTAATTTTATTAGCAAATTAACAAAATGTAATGACCATATTTCTGTTAATATTAGTTTCATAGTTATATAGACAGCAGCAAAAAGTAGTGATGTTTGCCAGTATTGGTGGCCTACACCACGTGACTTATTACCCTTTTTTGACGGTCTGTTTAATGTCACGTTTAAAAAATTGCATTAGGTACCCTTTCTCTTTTGTGGTGGCCCTTAAAAGGGCCGTTTTTTATGTTTAAAGGCTTAGTTTTCAGTCCGACAATTCTTCCAAATCCGATCTCTTCCTCTTCTTCAACGATTGTTGGCGAAGTTTTAGTGCCATGGCGGCGATCTGTTTGTCCTTCTTGGCCAGTTGAGCGTCCTTCTGGGCCAGCTGGATCTTCTTCTTGAAGATGGTGGACGTGATGTCGATGTGGCTGACACCATGATCCACGAGTTCTTTGGCTGTCTTCAAGTGCTGCTCATTTGCTACTGCGTATTTCTGTTTGGCTATAACACGTTGCTGCTTCTTCTTGTGGAGATCTTCAATCTTTTCATTAGTTATTCTGGTTCCGTCGTCTTTTTTGTCAAGCTCCTCATCCAAGGCAAGGAAGAGGTGTTTAAACTCTTCCTCTGATGGCATTGAGATGGTATCGACGTCGTTGGATTTGGCGATGATGCGGCAACTGGCTATGTCACGGCAGCGGGCCATTGTAAATCAACAGAGCAGTTTGCAAGACGTCAGTTCAGCAGGAGGTTGGATGTCCGAATGACTGGCCAAGCCCCTTCCCTCTTACAAAGGAGGTGTTGTAGGTCGCTTGTGATTGGCTGAAGGGATAGGGGCTGTGCGTGATTTATGACCTAAGCGAATTTACCGCTGTTTAACCCACTCATCATCGTATTTTAATGCGCTATTTTATATGAAATTTAATGTATTGAAACATATGAAATGTATTGCAGCTGTTATAAACATTTGCGCAAAAAACAAGATAAATTATGATTTATGCAATTTTTTCGTCAAGAAAACGAAAGAACCTGTGTATATACAGTATGCAGCAGGTAAGAGTTTTTCGTTTCTGGGATGAAGTGATCAGGTAAATTTGTCCAGAATAGTTCAAACTTGTGTATCCATAATTTGATACGATGATTTATGACATGTGGGCACGCGTCCACAAAGCAACATGCCATTTCCTATCCATCTCTGATTTAGACTGGTGTTATACATCATTATCTGCATAAATTAATGCTCAATGCAAGGCATATAAGTCTATGAAATTAGATAATCGAAGCCTGTTCTGCATTGATAAGTGTAAACGGATGCGCTCATGTATACATGTATGCCTAACGCCTCGTTATCACGTTTCATTGTGCTTTCGGCCACCGTCCCCCAATAACATCAAAATTACGTTTATTGTTTTTAAAATGCTTATCTATTCTGAGAATATTGAATAAGGAAAGTCTTCTTACCTGGTGTAAGCTCCTTGAAGTTGAATTTTTGGAAACACCACAATTTATCTCGAATGTTTCGACAACTGCAGGATCGAAGCTTATGAAGTAGGTAAATTGAAATATAGGCCTAGGCCAAAAAATAAATAACTAACAAGTAAAAGTTTTCTGCGACCACCTTTAAGGATGCTTAATATTGGAACAACAGGTTATAAGATTAAATTCCATCATTCCAGCAGAAGTTGGAAGACATGCACAGCTGACTACAAGTGCCATACAAATTTCATACAGTGGTAGTCAAGGGTGCAAAATGTAATTTTTTCTTTGTGCAGCATATTCAAAGTTGGTTTACTGGCTTGATTTAACTCTGTCCACGCATTGTCATTTAAAATGAACGTTTTTTAATTTTGTGTGCAAAAGGAAAGTTCTCTGCTCACGAC
>JAQFYZ010003296.1:0-13837 GCA_034695085.1 Cylindroiulus punctatus | reverse complement strand
TTTGAATTAAAACATTTAGTTTCATTTGAAATTATCATATCTGTCCAAAATTATCAAAATTCAACTGCAAAAAATCACTTTCACAGTTTCACTGCTTTCAATGGGCCTTAAATGTGCGTCGGTTGAGCATCCCAACGGGCTCGTTAAAACAATTTTAGTTTGAAACCCATTTTACACAGTTTCTCAAAACCGGCCAGTTATTTCGACCTTCCGCATTCTTGGAACTGCATGGTCATTTCGATGAATTCGCTAATTGCTTCTGACCAATTACACGAAGACTTTGTGATTAGCATTTGAGTGGATTGCCTTGTTCGTCCAGCGCGAACACGCGTATCTCCTTCGAAATAGACCCAGTGCGCATGCGCGAATCGTGTGATTTATGAAGGACCTTGTGGCTTTATCGATTCGCTCGTCTTGTTTTCGCTAATGATTTTAGCAACAAGTTTGACGCTTGAACTCCTCCAGCGACCCCCAGCTATGGATCTCACATTTTTAGGGCTTTAAAAGGCTCCTTGCCTTATTACGCGTGGCGCCATCAACAGGAAGCGCCGTTGTGCTAACTGTCAGTCTCGCAGTCTTTGACTGTAGATGGCGCTGCGAGTCGTTGACACGCACTACAACCGTAGTTTGTATATACATGTACTGATGTATAGCTTCTACAGGCTATGGTATGAGCTATAGTAGAAATACGAACTGATGGAACTGAAGGCCAGCCAATCAGAGAGGTGTCGCTTATCGATTAGGGATTCCTGGTTTTTAGTTGTTGGAAGGAAAATGGCTGACGCCTTTTTTTTGTCGAGCTCCTTCCTCTCACCAGTGGCGCTGTATGCGAAATACTGGACTTAGTCAATCGCAAACTGGCGATTGGATTCTATTGGTCGGCACTTTTTCACTACTATAAACCCTTGCTTCCCAAAATTGGGTAAAAGTAGTTTTTTTTTTGGGTAACAAGTTAACAACAAGATAAGTTCTCTGAAGGTAATGATCAGTCAGTGTGCACTGATACTGTAAAACTATTTAACTATAGTTTTCAATATGGACAATATGAACTAATGTACGTGTATATATGGGTAATGAAGTATGATGTCATCATTTTCCGTGAATGGGGGAAGAGGGCCAGTCAGATGACATAGCTGACATATTGTAGATGCAGGTTGAGAGGGGTGGTTCTTAAAAATTGGGAAAAGTGATGACGTTATCTGAATGTCACCCCCATGTTTCTGTTATTTGTTCTACACGTAGCCGCAAAGCTACACTATTCAGAATTCATACACTCGACATACAACTTGCAATTCAATTCAATTCAATAATGGTCATTTTTGTAGAATATACAACGTGATTTTGGTAAAAAAAAATGTAAAATGCTGGTCTGGGTATTCGCTCGTACTGCATATATAGAATGATGGTCAATACACCACAGGGAGACATCGTAAAAAAATAAACAAACACGCTGCGAAATAATGCATACAAATTTTTGAAAAATGCATATAGAGCACAATAGAGAGGAAGATGAAGATGGAGGGGAATGTACCGATTCCGTAGCGGTCGATACAAATAAGATTTTTTCCCAGAACTTCAAACCATCTTTTCATTCGCTGCAAATGTACTTCAGCGAGGACATGGCCGAAATATGAAGAAAAAATAATAAGTAGAGGGCGTGATGTGGACTGAAAATCCATACACGAAATGCGCAAGAAACCATTGTGGTCATAAAAGATGGGAGAGCGATTGAATCAAGACTTCACTTTATACAAGGGTGCGGTAGAAGCAAGATCATTGTTAAAAGATATAGTAAGGGCACTGATGATCACAAAAGTATTCATGAGCTCTATATCTGTTTAAGTTTCAACTCCGAAACGGCTAACGTAAGACAAGCATTGTCAAAAGAACCATAGGGATGTACTTCGGAATATGCCCTGCACCATCATAGATGCTGGGCTGACAGTGATTGCCTGGAGGATGGGCAGCTAAATTAGTTTAAACTTGGTTAGATTAGGCACAAATACAGTATTTGCCCTATTTACATGTATATGGTGGGACGCGTGTCAAAGTTGGACCGATCCCAACTTAGGAATGCACATTACATTCTGCGCTGAACAATGCATTTTTTATAAAAATAAAAGCGTTATTACGCATTACATTGCATCAGTGTTGATTGCGATTTATGGAGTGCTCTCACTGATGCGAGTTTCGCTCATTTATCAACACACTTTTTCCCCTCATCACACCTAATTTATGAAAAAATGGCTTCCTTTCTCCTTTAATTGCTACTTTCATCCCCGGAAGACACGCCTTTATTTGCAATTTGTTATGTTTTCCCACCATCCCCATCCTTCGTCATTCATCCGCTAATTACAGGACTACATTTCCTTGAATTATTAATGATGATTTTGCTTTTAAAGTGGATAAATCCATTTAGCAAATGTGTCGCATTCCTCAGCTGCCCTTAATCATCGCAGCAACACAATTCAATTTGTGCATTCGGAAATTTCAAACGTCAAGTACAAAACGAGATCTCTTTAAATTGCAGGCAAAATTAAAGTAAAACTTTGTGATCACCCTCTAAATTTGAAATGCCAAATATGCAAACAATTGAACAGCATATAAGTGACATTGTCTACTCCTTTCACGTACAATCTTTTGACTTATGACTGCTCGAAAGTGATTTTTCGAACCTAATTTTGGACAGATATGATAATTTCAAATGAAACTAAATGTTTTAATTCAAAGTTTATATTGATAGTGAGCTCCTGGACTATATAAAATGAAAAGAAATTTCGTTTTTTAAATTTTTCGAGATATTCTTTTTTTGCCTACAACTGTAAATCTCATGTATTCCCAATCAGACGGCAGCAAAATAAAAACGTCAAATATAGAATTATCGATTTTATTAATAGCAAATGCATTTCCATCATTTTGCAATAATCCCATCCCAAAAACGCAAGTCCCTCTGAATGTTTTCATATGTTGACCAGGAAAGGAGAAATTGGGTTTCGAAATTTTGTGCAGAGTGTCCCCAAAGTCACAACGCACTTTCGAGCAGCCTTAAATAATGCAATAGTTGTTTTGCCAAAAAATAATTCACTAACAGAGGCATTATTTACATCAAGAACTTTTTTCTTCATTTTTTCCCAGTGCGTTTGCTGGGTTTATGGCTGTCTGAGAACGAATTTTTCATCGTGTTTTGTCCAAAAAACGGAGCGTTGCAATATCTGTACACTGGAGGAAATAAATTGTAGTTTACGTTATCCCGCTTTATAAAGCGTTTTGTTAGGTCCACAGTGGCTTAGGAGGCTTTAAATAAATCCTGTATTTCTCTTTCTTTAAAAATACACCCGTGTCTTATGTCCGTGTGTAGGAAATATTTCCAAGAGCAAAACTCAGCAGCGACATTCGCCATTATCGAGCGATAAATTCGGGGAATATAATAGCAGACGAGAAAATTTTACGATCGACAATTATTTCGGCATATTGCAAAGTTAACAACCCATGAAAACGCCTCGGATCCGCACCCGGATGGCGCGCAACAACATTTTGGGCAAAAGCAGTGAAATTTCGGGGCGATCTTTATTAACGAGGGGTTAGATAATTCCTGGAAAATGCCATCACAGTGGCATTTATGTAGGATGAGAGAAATTAACGAATGCACCGTGCCCCTAAGTTACGGCGCAGACATCTTCCTTAATGTTCCCATTAAATTACTTATCTTTCACTTTATACTCATTTACAAATTATTAAACAAACGTAAGGAGAAATAAAACCAGATAAGCAAACCGTGATACCACTCAAACTGCTGTACAGGTGGATCCCCCCAGGCAATTTGGATAAGCCATCCAACAGGTGTGAATTCATGTTTTAGCCAGTGTGCATGCATGTCAGGAGCACAAGATATCGAAATAACTTTGGAGACACCCTGCATAAAAGTACCAAATACAATTTCTCCTTTCATGATCAACATATTAAAATAATTTTTTTTAAACATTAACAGGGACTCGCGTTTTTTGGGATGTGCTCTTGACAACTTATGGAAATGTATATGCTATTAATAAAAACGATAATTCTATGTTTGACCTCCTATTTTGCTTTATGGGCGATAGATGGCAGTACCTGCCATCTGAATGGGAATATAAGAGATTTACTGTCGCTGGTAAAATAAAGAATATCTGGAAAAAATCTAAAAACGAAATGTCTTTTCATTTTATATAGCGCAGGAACTTACTATCAATATAATCTTTGATTTAAAACATTTAGTTTCATTTGAAATTATCATATCAGTCCAAAACTATCAAAATTCAATTGCAAGAAATCACTTTCAATGGGCACATGTGTGCACATTTGCACAGCACATGTAGATGCACATTTCACCCCTATTTGGATTTGGAGTATGGTGCGAGTGTCACATTTGCATGTTTCTTGACACATGAATGACACCAACGTTAGCCCATGCTGTTAGTATTTTAGGGTGCCTTCAATACCATACGGTAACAAACATGCTCGAAGAGGCGTCAGTCTTTCTTTCCCATCCAAATCGTTTGCATTTTTTCCAGTGTATTTGCATGCATTTTTAGCATTCTTATGCATTTCGATGTCTTCCTTCGTATTTTCCCATTCGCACCTACCCAGTGTGGGTTCGTGCAGCGCTCAATAAACGTGCATCAATGTCAACACCTTTTTGCATCCATAAGCTAGGCCCATGTATGCAAAGTGTAAATATGCACTCTCGTTGTAAGTCAATCTGAAATGGCACATGAGCTATAACAGCGACTCTCCATCGATCTTTCCTCCCCTGACTGCAATTCCCCAATTCCTCAATTTCTGCCCTATTTTCCCCCATAGCCAATCCACGCAGCGCCCCCTTATTTCCAAGAAACGTGGCCAGCATTCGCTATTTGGCATTCAAACTTCAGACCTATGGGGTATCGCCATTTCTCTAAGTAATGCGCCAGGATTACCTCTAAGCTATCTCAAAAATATGCCACGCAATTTCAGACCTTGCTTGTCAATGTTTTAACCCTAGCACACCTTTTTGCTGAACCACACAACAGTATTTTACACTTTTCCAAAACAACGCAAACAATACAGATGTACGCACTACAAATGAATTTGCATGCACATGTATATTCAAAAACGCGTTTGCAACTCCAGCACCAGGTCTCTCTATTCTGATGAAAGTATTTTTAAATAGACATACGCTAGTACAGGGCGTCATAAAGTCTTACCTAATTTCAAAAATTAATTCATAAAATCTGTCAGGATTACGAGGATACAACTGTAAAATGTAGATGAACTAGCTTTTATTTCATCTATTTGGTTTATACAGGGAGTGCAAGCAGGAATCGCTAGAATCGAAAATAGCATCAGGAAAACCCTCAAGATGGCCACTGGTATCATGTAACCAAGTCGTTAAGCACTATTTCTGAACTGAATTCAGACGTTAAAATGATTTTATCAACAATAATAAATAAACGAAGGTCGATTCAGACATTCCTCCAACAATTTTACTTGAGACTAGAAATGTGAACATTTTCTCCTTACAAACCTTGTTGAACCAAAAGGCTTAAATTGCAACAAAACAGATGCACCAGTTTGTTTTAATTAGAGAACAATTTGTTCTTTCGTTCTAAGATATCGTTATTTATTTCTGGTTTTTTTAAACGTTACATGATACAGATGCTCAATCTGATCGTTTTACGTCGTTCGGAAATATCAGCGTTTAACATCTAACTTATGATGCCCTAAGATGTAAGGCAATTAAGATCAAGCAGAAAAAACATCAAGATTTCTGCTCGCGTCTTTAGGAATGTCAGACAACAAGAGTTCATAGTTGATGCAATCGCTGGCCTCCATTGCCTATAAGCTATTATCTACCCACGAAGGAAATAAATAAGCTTTGCTGTTCGTGCAAAGACAAATAACCTTATTTATAACATGAAGTAAGACTCATGAAGTGCAAATCTTCACTTGATTAACTTAGCAATCTATTTCATGGTGGCGAAAAAAAATAGCAAATAAGGTCGAGTCAAAGCACTGTATGGCAAATGTAAACTTTCTTCTTACACCGAGCAGCCACGGAACGTTGCTTTGATTAAATCAAGGCATAACAGCGAACTGGCAATTATCATCAAACCAACAGATAGTGACAAGCTCATATTGCAGAACAGTTACAGAACTACTATTGCTCACCGTCATCGACTGTAGATGTGCAACATTACTACAGCATTACCACATTGAACTATCCTGTATGTCTTTAAATGTGAAAGAAGAGTTAGACCTCAAAATGAATATACATGTACATGGCACGTATTGTATAGAGTAATTGAATAATTAACTATGATGGAACAATAAAAATGATAGAGATACATGTAGTAAATTTAGATTAGTTAGTTATTTTTAAATTGACAATTTCTAGAAGCCAAGTCTCATAATTTCGTATTAATATAAGAACACTTATATATACTTAAGACAATTTCAAATAAGATTCGAAACCTGAAACTACAATTGCTGATAAGAGGACATTTCCCCCATTTATACAGATGGAAGGCTAACTTAGTGTGGCATCTCTTGACTTTTTCAACAAAAATCACACTTCTTTCCATGTCAATTCAAATTGACCTGAAAATTCCATGTTTTCAAGGTCAGGAAACCCTGGTTTTTATTTTTTACTGTATTTCGGATGATGCGGATGAGGTTGAGCTCAGGAGTCGTGAGGATTTTTCCATTTACAAATACTAAAATGCAAAATAATGCAACAACTAAAAAATATTGGAATATTTCGACCTTATTTCTCTTTACGTTCCGAAATTAAGCAGTAAGATATCACTGCGGTTATTTACATTTAACAATATACAAAAGATGTTTTTGGCAATGCACTTGGAGATGCTACTGTTTTCACGAGCGAATCTGTACACGTATGATGACAGGTTATCATGCCATTTAGATGAAAGCATCTTAGCCAACATGTAAACATAGTGTTTCACTTCCGAGTATTAACTGAGCAAATAAAATCATTAACACTTATCGACATTTCAATGCGATTTGGAAACTTTCCAGTAGTGAACATCTCTGCATACATCAGGTTGTGCAAACGAGTGTTTAGCAACTACTGTAGTGTACATACATGAATAATAAAATATTTGACTAAATACATTTCCTTCCGCAATATTCCATTACGATATTCATGATTTGACGTCAGTTGTTTCTCACCTTGGAATCAGTTTGCGTGTTTGGTGTTCGTTCAGTCAGCGTGAAAATACGTACAAACCGTGGTTTTTGACCCTGCAGCTATTTTCGCGCAGTTTTAAAATATTTAATGCATTTATTCAGTGCGGAGGAGTTTTTACACGGAGAGCATTAGCGCCGTTGCCAAGGCGATAGGAGTTTCTGGATCCTAAACCACTCGGGCCCCTTTTGTATCTGTCGTTTAAGATGTTCATGTGGGAAACATTTAAGGCATAATTGGAAAACGGATGCGTTTGGTTAAGCCAAAGAAAGATATACACTGTCTGGATAACTTTAAGGCATTAACTCGAAGAAGGGTAAGTTAGAGATTGAGTGAAAGTATCGCAAAAATAAATACAGGTCACCTGGTAGTGAGTTGTACTCAAAAATACTCAAAATAGTCAAAAATCCACTGCTTATTAAAAAAAAGTGGGTGTCGTCCATCTGGGTTTGCAAAAACCAGATGCAAAATGTTTCCTCTGTACGTCTGCATTTAAATTTACCACAAACACAGGAAACACAATGACTAACTTGCTTGGTTGAGGTACCTTAAAACAAACCACCCCATGTCGAGTTTCAACTAAAGCACACTAAAGTCAAGTAAAGGTACATGTTAATTAGCTCGTGCCCAATGTGGTGTTGGTTGATACAACCAAATCTGTGCGGCCACTGGCAGTAAAAAGTGCTGTAAAAAGCTGATATTGACATGTGACCTTGAAAACATCCCAAAATGTATCAATTTGACAGAACCGAGGATGTGGATAATTACTGAATGCTCACTTTTTTCATGATTGGATAGGAGTTAACATTGAACCACACAGCAATCAGTAGCTTTAAACTGAAACAGCTAATGAGCACTGAATATACATCACAGTTGCATCACAAAGTTCTGTAATACTACCATTATTTGTTTTACAGTGTAGATGCACCTGGTTTACAGACATGCAAATCTGTTCTTTTGATGCACGCATGTAAACACGATGACTGGCCGTCGTTGGTGTAATCCTACATCTTAATGGGAATTTGAAGTGGGCCTATTTACTTCTAAATTTGACCAAAAGATGCTGCTTTCGCCTTCTTTCAAGCAACAAATCTTTGATGCAGTGATCTCTGGCAAAGCTCTCTGGACAATGGCTTACTCGCCACTGAAATGACCACGACATTTCAACGCTGATCCTCTTTAAGTGACCGCAACATTTTGAATGGGAAAAAATGCCAGCTTTGCCATGTGTTGGAGTTGGCAAATTGGGACAATTTCCTCTTCAGGATTTATTCAGCGCTCGTTGTAACGCCCTTTCATTTTCTAAAAAGCTGACGAAAACAGCGAAAAATCTTCGGGCAACTTCGCAAAAATACGTAGCTTTTTCCATACACAATGTTATGCTCGAAGCCCGAAGTCTAATTTAAATCCGTGCATGACTGGAATTTCAAAACGCGTTTAATACCGAGCTCAGCAAAACTTTCAAATTTGATTTCGTACAGGGCATAAATTTCGAAAAAACTTGAGGACGTGTTTACGTTGCGGGAATAAAAAATAAAGGAAAAAACACAGTACGACATCACTGCATCTAGTGACAATACGGAGAAATCGAAACTTGATGGAAATTCGTGATACATGTACCAATTATGGCGTGCGTGCATAACGAATTACAATTAGAAAGAAAAATATATGAGACTCATAAGTTCTAATTATTCAAATAAAGTTAAATAAAGTTAATTAAGACGATTGCCCATGTGTTGAAATTTCTCTACAAGTAAGAAAATAACAAGGTGATCTGCTTTAACCTCAAAAAGTCCAAAACTTGATTTGAATGCATTCCAATTAGATGAGCTTTCTTATCTTTACGCTTTTCGGTTTGCTTCTAACCTTCATACTTGAATCTATTCCCGGTTTTTATCATTTTTTTTGCACCGTTATTCGAGAGCGTAGAGAAAGAAAGCCATTCACTCCAGAGTACATTAAAGCGAATCCAAAAAGGACGGAAAGTGACTTTAAGAGAACAAAAACATAGACTTTAAGGGAACATCCTTTGAGCATTTTACTAACTTTAGCATCTTCTAAAGCAGACCGCTTTAATTTAAAGCGAAGGATTTTATTTTTATTTTTTGCTTTTGTATAGCCTAATATAGTGTTTTTACCAACATCCTAACACCATGAATGTGATCCTCACTGAAACATTACTGTAGCCCTAACTGCTTTCTCCATTAATCATTTACATTCAGCAGAAAACAAAAAAATACCCGTATTATCGCCTGCAATGATGAAAGACAGACATAAACATAAACTGTATATGTAAAATAAGTGAGAAAGTTCACTTTTTTAGCGCAAGTAGTGCCCATAAAGCACTTGATAAAACGATGATACAAACTTCGAAAAATACTTCCATTTTTAACAAAAGATGGAAAATGATTATGATGATTATAAATGAGTATGTGTATCGCGAATATACATGTATATCGTGCTAAATTTCTGCAAAGGCAATGAATTTTAAGTTAAAATCAAGCATTATCGTGAATAATTCTTACGTGATACTGATGAATGTGATGGATATTTATACATATTGATAATATCGCTAGTTTAAATAGTAGAAAAATATGCAGGGTTGATTATACGCAATATTATATCCATAAGATGCTTTGAGAAAAAAATCATGCATGGAAAATTTGGAGTCTAAATGAAAATAGGGGTTATAATATTGGGTCCAAATATAAATCATCAGATAAAGAAAAGGAAAATATCCAATAAGGTCGTTGCATTTATAGTTCAAAGATATCAGATCCTCGATTCAAATCATATTCGATACAGCCAGCAAACTCAACTAGAATGAAAGTCAATAAGGCCAAAACATTCTGGAAGGCTCATATTACTTTCATCAAATTTTTTCACTACATCGAAGGTAAAAACCTTTATGCAGTGAATGCTACGGATATACTACAGAATATGTCCTGCGCCAAATGTGCATGAAATAAGATTGCGTGCATATCAAACCTACTTGCCCAAATAATATCTACTGTTTTAGCTGTCGCAATAAACTTGCTTTTCTTGCTTTATTAGATTTTTTGTTTATTCAAACATAAATAATAAATTCTTCATTAAGAAGCCCACTTTCTCATAGTATCTGTACTAGAGGGCATATTTCGAAATAAGTCAAAAAGGGTCATTTGAACAGTTGATATAAGAGCTTATTTAAACACTGTCTACAAACTTTCTGGTTAATATAGGAGGTACAGGGGATAAACCCCAAAGAAATGCCAAGATTTTATCGAGTGAAAAATAAGATTTGCTTCGCTAATTCAATCGAACAGACAAGATGAGCTCGTCTCAATTTGATCTCATAATTAGTTTTAAGGTTATATTACAAAGCGAGTTTCTCTCTCCTTCATCACGGGGGTTCAAGTGGCAAATAAAACGTCCTAATAACTGACTTTGGAGAGAATAAGTGTTAGGGGAAAAGGAAGACGACGCATTTTGCCAACGTAGGCAAAAATCATGCTTAATCTTGCATCAGTTTTGAGTAGACTTTCGTGTCATTGTAATTGAATTATTTTCATTCTTGGGGTCGCGAGGGGAAGGAGAACGGGAAACAACCTTTGGGTTCACATCGTAAATTGCACATTTTAGCTCGCATCGAGTGCATTAGAAATTTAACTTCATCAATTCTAGTGTAAAACAAGTGACGCCACCACCAAACGTCATCTATGTGGGGCGCCATTGAAATCTCAATTCGATGCAAGTTTCATTTAAATAAATAGTATTTTTACTCCTTTTAATTTACTGGAATATGATGGAAGCTTAGAAACTAACAAAGCTATCACTTTGCAATTTTCAACTCATTGGATATTTAAGGCCCATGAAAAGTGATTTTTTGCATATGAATTTTGATAATTTTGGACAGATATGATAATTTCAAATGAAACTATATGTTTTAATTCAAAGTTTATATCGATCATAAGTTCCTGCGCTATATAAAATAAAAAAACATTTCGTTTTTAGAATTTTTCTAGGTATTCTTTATTTTGCCAACGACAGTAAATCTCTTATATTCCCATTCAGATGGCAGGTGCTGCCATCTATCGCTTTTATTAATACCATATACATTTCCGTAAGTTGTCAAGAGCGCATCCCGAAAAAACAAGTCCTTGTTAATGTTTACAAAAAAATTATTTTAATATGTTGATCAGGAAAGGAGAAATTGTATTTGGTAATTTTATGCAGGGTGTCCCCAAAGTCGCAACGCACTTTCAATAGGCCTTAAGCCTACAGTTTATTTGACAGAATGGTCAACTAGATGTCGTACAGCACGACAACATCAGCTGACAGACTCCATAAAAAGCACGTCGCCTAGTATTGGATTATTACCTTTATTCACATCGTCAAATATAATAAGATCGCGACATGTCCTGAGGCCGTTTTTCTTATAAATGTAGGCTTGAACTTTAAAATGTTGGAAAGAAAATCTGCCGTAATAAGCTTTTTTATCATAAGTAGAAAAATATGTTTTTCAAATGAGATTAGCAATTCCCGAAGGACAAGAAAACGTCTTCATGTCCTGCATCTTGGGTTGCCATGTTGCTATTATATATTTTACAACATTGGGCTAGTAAATATGAAATTGGCGGATTTTGCTGACAAACTAACTGTTTATACGCTCGTACGTTTATCATAGCTATCATGAAATCAGAGTTTAATTAGGATCAAGCTCATGTCATCAACAGCAGTAGTATTAAGTGGACGTCCTTTAATAAACCTTGTCAATAGTTTCGAATGGCATGGCTATTTATATCGTCAATCAAAATGTAAGTTTAGAAATTCAAAACAAATTAATGAATTATTTCTGATGCATACGAGTACCAATAGCCCATGTCCATAGCCTCCATATATATATATCCGAGGGAGTCTTCTCCTTTAATAAGCTTTAATGTCCATGTATGGTCAATGGTCAGCATTATTTTAATTATTGTTCGCAGGATTTCCGATCGTCATTGACATGTATGGCACAAATGATCGCATACGTTAATCGCGTACTTTCAGGTTAAATTCTACTTGACCTGGGCGTGGAAACCATTACGACATCCGGTGTGCGCCAACGGCATACAAAATAGTCCTTTAATGGCATAATTATTGCGGTTATATCATTATTAAATCCGGGCAGGGGCAAACACTGCTAGCAGATCAGCCTCACAGAGAAGTCAACCCCATACTAAGGGGCAAAGGGATTTACCATTTAATTCATGAAAATCTCGAACACTTTACTGAACAAAGAACAGCATGGGTACGTACTTCTATCTAAACCTATTGCAGCCATAAAATGGTCATGCATTTCAAAACAATTACTTTATTAAGTCAAAGCACTCTTGAGAGCTTCCGAAACAGAAGAAATTAAATTGCTGCTCTTTCAAAGCATTTTATCATTACTTCAAAATTTAAAATTTTATCGCTCAATTCAATTATTCATCATGTTTCATATTTCGGTATTTCTACGTACAACAAGTCAACAAATAATTTTGGCTTTACTGGCTATACACTGTGTAAATATAGTACAGGGTAAGCATAACTCAATTCAGAAGTCAATTTACAAAAACCGTGAGAGTTACATGAAACAAATGCTAGGATTAGTAGACAAATTTCTAAAGTTTTCATGTCATATTTTTGGTCCCACTGGAGGTGCTGTAATCGCTTTAATCGAAAATGGCACAAAAATGGGAAAAATGAAAAACCTCAAGATTGCAACTAGTGTCATGTGACCAATAGGTTAATTTCTACGAACAACATCGGGTGATTTTCTACATTGCGGAAATATCTTTCAATTTTATTTTTATATCAGTACCACTGATTGGTGGTTTGACATCATGATATTCAGTACAACAAATACATTGAGTTTTGCTGCATAGAAGCCATTTTCGATTAAAGCGCCCCTGTGAACCAAACACGAAATAAAAACTTTAGGAGGATTTCTATACCTTTAGCCAGAATTTGGTCTTTGTAACTTAAAATTGTTTTGTAAAGTAATTGTCATCATGACTTTATGAGCACTCTTTGTATGCGCGCATTTGAAGTTGGGAGTTTAGAGTTGAAAAGCACTGAGGACGGCCATCTTGGGGGTCAACTGCACACGGAGGATCTAAGTGTCCTAACTCGGTTTTATTCCGTCGTAAATGTACTACCACTGAATCGTCCTATACACTAGGAGGATTTCTACCTTTAGCCAGCATTTGGTCTTTGTAACTTAAAATTGTTTTGTGAAGTAATTTTCATCATGACTTTATGAATACCCTTTGTATGCGCGCATTTGAAGTTGGGAGCTTAGAGTTGAAAAGCACTGAGGACGGCCATCTTGGGGGTCAACTGCACACGGAGGATCTAAGTGTCCTAACTCAGTTTTATTCCGTCGTAAATGTACTACCACTGAATCATCCTATACACTAGGAGGTTTTCTACCTTTAGCCAGAATTTGGTCTTTGTAACTTAAAATTGTTTTGTAAAGTAATTTTCATCACAACTTTATGAATACCCTTTGTATGCGCGCATTTGGAGTTGGGACCTTAGAGTTGAAAAGCACTGAGGACGGCCATCTTGGGGGTCAACTGCACACGGAGGATCTAAGTGTCCTAACTCAGT
>JAQFYZ010003295.1:0-13840 GCA_034695085.1 Cylindroiulus punctatus | reverse complement strand
GGTGCCCCTTGCGCATAGCACAAACGTTTGTCAGGAAAGCTATGCGCAAGGGGCACCTCCATTTACTCCCATGTTAAAATGTCCAAAATTAACACATTCATAACTTTTGTAATTCCGATACTATATATGTTCAGTTTCGTACCCTCTACCACCTGTATTCCTACATCATCCAATTTTTTTATAAACCCCACCTTCCTGCATACTCGGACGTACATGTAACTTATGCATGGCCCATTTGACTTCGTGCCTTTGATTGAGTTTGGGAAACCGAATGGGGAGTTTAGTTCAAACAGCACATAGCGACTGGCCTGCCCTGTTTGGTGGAGTATGGTATCGAACGATGGGAAATTCTTAAACTGTCAGGATTCAATGAGGAAACTTTATAGAAAGTTAATAATAATTATATCAAATGCGGGATAATTTTGCCCGGAAATTTGTACGGCTCCAACGTGTGCAAAATATGTGCAGTGTATATTTCAATTCCATGCTATTCTAGAATGACACCTGTTCTAGCTGTCGCAATTAACTGCCAATCTACAACAGTTAGGGAATGCCGAAGTACAAACCGCTAAAATTTCTTGTTTTTCCTTAATCGTGCAATAAACCTAAAATTGGCTCAATATGCAAGTCTGTCATAATCCCACTCGGTGGCGAAGTTTGAAATGCATTTTGGTTAATTTGCGTTGCGTATTGCAAATATTATTTGCCTATACACGTCAGTTAAATCGCTAAGCATCCTATTTACTATGCAATTAGCACTGCCCGAGCTTAATGTTGAATCGCCTAATTATTATGCACATAAAGTTGCACATAAAGTGAAAAACTATGCTTCAGGCCCTACCTAAGTGGTGTAACATCGAGCTCGCCCCAAGAAACGGTTTCTTAGAACAACGTTAATTGCGTGTTTACCCTTATAGATGGTCAGAGAAGCGACGATGGAATCTCGGTGTTAAATTAACGATTGACCAAAATCCTTTATGGCACATTCACTTCAACGCAATATAGTTTTATGGCCTCGTACAGAGTTGATTCAATCAGCTCATATTTCCCGCACGAAAGAGGAGTCTATATACATATTTCTGGCCATGGAAATGTTTTTTCAATTATTGGGCGTTTTTGGCGAGCTGCTTCCAAAACTGTGACATTTTGGAAGGTCTTCAAAACTTTTACATTATTCATGCATTAAATCAACCTGTCCACATCGCGTGCTCTAGAATCTCTCCACTAATAAGAAGCCACATCGAGACACCCTAAATCACGACATCACAAGCACTTAATCAAGCCCGCTAGATGTTTGTATGGCGAGCAGATAAGCTGCTTAATAAAAACGTGTAATTAATGGGCACCAATTTCTTTCCAGGCCCATTATTTTGGCGTGCGTAGGACATCATGAGCAGAGGACGTGCCATTCCCCGAAGAGCGAAAGATCAATTTAATCGAGAATTTAAATAATTGAGGCTGGGAATTAATCAACGTTAATGGGTGAGACGGCCTTATAAAGTCGGACCTACCACCAGACTGACCATAAACGCTTCGGGCCCAACCAAACACTACCAAATTTTGATCATCGCTCAACCATGTTTTGTCCAGCTTTACGAAAAAGGACTACGGCTGCCAGCCTGAAGAAATCCGATGCGGGCAGCAAGGAGCAGCCCAGCGGTCCAGGCCCGGAGGACCAGAAAAGTCTGGCCACCCCCCGCGAACAGAAACATGTCATGTACAGAGTGTCAGGTGCATCGGCATCGCTGACGTCCTCTGATTGCGAACAAAAGTTGGACGTCAAACATCTTGCTCAAGCTGTGGGTGTGCTCATCTTACCACCAGTAAGTCAGATCCAGTATGTCAAAATTGGTATTGTTTGGACTATGTTTGTTTGGATCAGCTACTATGATTGATATGACCACCATACGAGATAAAGGTGATGAATGCACGTCACACCTTCATTAGATGGGTAATGGAAATGGCCACGGATGATGGATCATCCGGCTTTGTTAAGGACTCACACAATGCCATGTTTAAACATAACTCGAAATCGTTTTCCATTCTCTATCGCTCACAAATTGCACGTTGAAACCCATCTTGTGAACGAGAATGCGATGATCGAATTTTATTTGAAAATGCGTGATAAATGCAGGTCTTCTGTTAGCTTAAAAGAACTTTTTCTCTCTCCACATTTCATCTTTATTAGCTCTCTAAAAGTGCATTTCTGTAACTGAGTTTGATGCAAATTGAAAGAAACGGTGAAACGTATAGCCAAATCTGAAACAGAAATCATAGCGCTAAAATATGACAATGCAACACAGTGTAATAACAACGAACTACCCTGATTGCAAAAAACATTTTTAAAGAGCTGTTAGACTTACAAGCAACACATTTCGAAACACTATAGAAGAACACCTGAAGTTTTAACGTCATGTGTATTTGGTACACAAGGAGTGCCAGCAGGTGGCGCTGCAATCGCTAGAATCCACTGTTGCTGGTCACTGTTATCGTGTGGCCAAATGTAGAAAAATATAGAAAAATCCCTTTTGAATGCAGCCGAGCTTGCAGCGTCGCCTGATGGTACTCCCAGTAAACCAAATATATGAAGTAAAAAACTTTTAGAAAAACTTCTGACTTTTTTTTTTACTTTTTACAAAGTGAGTTCCTTGCAACTCCAACAGTCTCATTAAAATAGTATTTTGGAAAGAGGGCAGGGCGCTATAATCAACATATATGTTTGAATTGACTGAATGAAAGTGGACCCAGAAGAAAATTATACTGATTTTCAATTATGACTGTAGCACAGTATTTAATCATATTTTGTTTCGGGTGACAAGTTTCGAGCTTACTAGATTAATACTGCTTATCCGAAATTTTTGTATTTCAGCACTGCATCTTCAGTAGAGTTAATTTGTGTGTTACCAGTCAAAAATTAGAAAAATCACTAAACCCTATAGTTGGGCACTCCCTCATAACTCAAAAGCTGGCAGTGTTTGCTGCTCATTTGGGGCCGCCAAATTTGGTTTGGATTAGGTTGGATTAGGCTAGATTACATGTTGGTCAAGTCAGGTTAGACAAGCACCACAACAACACAAAATTGAAATGATCGAAGGAATAAAAAAAAAACATTACTAACAAGTAGGTTTGGAATAAACCATACTGTATTTTGTGCATAGTTAATGCAGGCAATTCATTAAAAATGAATTTACTTTCAAAGTTTGCCATTTGCTGCACCTGAGCTTACATTACAAGCAACTTTTGTTAAGTTTTCAAAAGTTTTGGATTCAGCAAAACTAGCGAAAAAACGAAATCCAGTTCCTCGCAAACTTTTCTCATGTAAATTTCACAGCCAGTTGTGTAGTGGTCGCACAATTTTGGAACTGAAGCAGATTTGGTGGCTCGCATTCAATCAATAAGATTTAACCCTAATGTAAATAAGAGAAGGCTATCAAGCGGTGTGTTATGTGGCGTAGAAGTGGTGGGCGATAAATTATACAATCTTCCATGGCAACACAAGGCAATTTAGGTTATATAGCTTTTCTCTTTAATTGGCCCATTAAAAGGACGCGCGTTATCGATATACATTCCAGTTGTCTAAATTGAACTCGGTAGGTGTAGAAACACAATTTGCGTTCTATATACATATGCACGCGTGCTTATCAAATCATTTCCCACCGACCATCTTCTTCGGTTCGGCGTTGAATTACCTACTCTTCATTGTTATATTTCATTCATATCACGCCTTAAGAGATTAATGTAACTCAGCGTTGAGCTATGGCATTTGCACCAGCCCGTGTTTCTGATGTAAACAACACGTCAAATTAATATTTAAGAACGCTTCACTTTGTTATAGTGTCGCGCTGCGTTAATTGAATCTGCGAGGACGCCGTTACAGAATAACCAAAACATCACTCGAATTCCCAGCAGACCCAGACGCAGTGGATGTTTTATTCAAAAATCTTTTTTTATACACAATGAAGGGATACAGACGATCCATGAACGTTATTTGGGTTTTATCCGATGTTGTTGGAACAGGGATAAGCAATGTTAGCCTATGTGAAAAAAGCAACACTGAATTGCTCTCCCAAACGTTTTGTTTTCTGTAAACATTTGTTTTGCTTCCAGTGGTTCCCAACTCTCATAACAAGCTTCTTGTTCCCTCATTAATGATCCTCGAAAATCCAATTCACACGTTGCACTCAAACTTGTTTATGAAACCTGCATCTATATGTTTGAGAATAGAAAATTAGCGAAAATACCATTGGAATTTACGTTATTGACATGTTGGAAAACTGACCCTAAATAAACATCAATTTAAAAACATTTCGGATAATAATAGACATTAATGCCCTATTCCAAATATGCACAAATATTTATATTTCGACCCTATTTGTCTATTATTATTAGAAATGTTTTTAAATTGATATTTATTTAGGGACAGTTTTCCAAAATGTCACTAAATGAAATTCTGGCACCTGTTCTATCTGTTGCATTTGAACCTTTTTAGGTTTTTTGGTTTTTGTTTTTTTGTTTAATCTTACCTAAAATACCTAACCATGGAATCACTCTCAGTATGCGAGCCGTAAGGAGAAGCCCACATTTTCAGTGTAAAGAACCGCCAGAATTAGTTTTTCCAAATTTGATCCAAATTATCAGTTTTTTTACGCTACTGACATCACAAATGATGCAGTTTCCCACGATACTTTTGTATAAGAGTATCCTGGTAATGATATTATGAAAGCATTCTGAATTGCTGCTGCCATGCAGTGTTCATCATACAAGACCATTTCTGATGACCTTTATGCAATGGCTCGTATTATTGATAAAGAAGAACTGGCGTCTGATTTTTAGGTACTCGAGAGTCAGCACATTTTACCCAATTAGATGAACCAACCACAGTAAACACCATGCACGTGATCGCCTTGGAAGTAATCCCCGACTTCTCAAATCAAAGGATCGACGTCTTCAATGGTTTACTCAATGACATACTGGCAACTATGATAAGATTCTTATCATCTTTGAGAACCACTGCAAAGAAGGATTTAATTTTGACAATACACTATCCCCTAACAATGCGTGGATCACGAGAGTGGGGCCAACTCACTCGAACTATAGCTGCATTTTTCCTGATAAAACAACTTTGTTGCTCCTAATAAGCCACTGAGAAAAACATCAGATCTTATAATTTCCTTATAAATAAGCCATACTTGATTGATTCGGAAGCTTTCCAAGGCAATGCGTTCAACCCAAGTTCATCGAATACACTTAACTAATACATATACATTTAGGTTATCTTCTTTTCAAGGTGCTGTGCCAATTTTTGTATTCAAACGGCGTAAATTTTCCTTTGAATTTGTTCATAGATTTTTAATAACGATTTTAAACGGAAGTTAAAGCAGCTGCAAATTTTCGTTTTTATTCCCATTTTCCGCTTGGAGTAAAGCAAAATAATCCAGATGCTGGGTGTAATTTTAGACATTTTCGCTAGTTATTCACTAAGGTTAATCGATAATCCCTCTTAATTGAATCCTTTTTTTCGATGATGTTGTTTTTTCGAGTATTTTCCTGTGGGTACTTGGTATAGTCAAAGTTCATAATTAAGTATCTTTATATAGATATTTAATCAAAGGAAAGCACAATTGGGCCCAAATTCCCAAAGTTAAACTTTTCCATAAAATACATGCACATGTTTAATGCACGTACATGTACTTATTTCTGAATTTAATGTATTCATGATGCGCTCGAGTTGATGCCAGATAAGTTTTTTTCCCCCAACAATCAAAATTCACATAAAATGCAATTACAATTCCGCTGAAGAAAAATCTCATTCTCGGAACCGATTTTCTTTCAAGCTTTTATTATATTGCTCGTGGAGCGGATGCATAATTCAGTTTAAATTGTCTGGGAATTCTAGCTGAAGATAATTTGACATTGGAAAAGAAGGGAAACTGATTAAATCATAATTTAGGCCATCATCATTTTATTCGGTGATTTCAAATTAAAATGTAACTAGAACTTGTGAGTTATCAATATGTTTACTCAAGTTTTCTGGCTAAGGGCCTGCTGGAATATTCTTAGATATGACTAAGTAAACAAAGTAGGCATTGATAAAACCATAAAAACGTCTTGTGAAATTGCCATTGCTTCTACCATATTGGGGGAGAGGACAGGGTAGGATAGTGACCCTAACGTATGACTGTTTTCAGCCAATATTAATTCGACCAAGCAAAACAGCTACAGGTATCAATACGATATAAATATAGACTTGACCAAATTGGCACTGCTCTCTTGTAAATTTTTCTCTCGATTTATTCATATCATTTCATGACACGTTTCTAAAATGCAAATTGAACTTCCAAGAAAGTTTCTCTGTGGCATTTTTAGTTAGTATGGCAAACAACTTGCCCTGTATATGAAAATATTAATACCATATAACAATTCCATGTGATACCTTGACCAATATGCATTCACCCTCATTTTCAGATACTATATAATTAAAGTTTACTACTCTCCATATGCTATTATGGCAACTTTATTTATAGACGTTGTCATTTGAAATCTTACTACAATGTACAAGGATAAGTTGTTATCATTGATGAAGTTCAATTTTAATCCCCCTTTCACTAGTGATAATTAATTTTGATTTTGTTTGAGTGGCGAGAATTAAATCTGAGTTCAGTCCGAGCATGAATTAAGGATTAAGCTCCTCAAATCATACGCAAGCAAAATTCCCACATGACCACATTTGAGGTTAAGACCACATAATGTCATTGAAATTATACACCGTAGGTTTATGCCTGCCATCGCATCTACATCAATACCCCATGTTGAAGTAAATTTAACCAATCATGACAACAAAGGGGTTTATGAAATTCCGTATGCAGAACAGGCCAAATTTGCAATTCTACAGGAAAATGTAAATAAGGGCCACATATGGGCATCATTTCGTATCCATATGTATACTCAGGCATAGCCAGACCTATCCACATACATGTACACGTACAGTGTGTTTACTCAATTGCTGATATGGTCAATTATTCATAGAATAATTTCCACAGCAAATGGGTATTGCAAGTATATGTTTATAGGGCTCCGTAAACTTGAGTGCAAAATACAAACAGAAAACAGGAATCACTATCATAAATGGATTACGATAGTTTATTAATATTTATTGACATATTTTAATAATGCATACAATATTTTGAGCCCAGTACATGATCACTAGTGTTTACATGTATTCACAACTTTTACCCATACAACACATTTTTCCATGCTTGCAGCCACATACGCTAGTACATGTTCACTGAATAACTTTATTAATGTGCTCTTGTATGCATTGCAATTTTAATGTTAAGGCCATACAGGATTTCTGGTCATAAATAACCCCATATACAGTATATAGCTCGATATATGACATATTTGACTTTTCCGCCCGGAAACATTTATGCCAGTTTAACAAGTTCTATTTTGTAAATCGAGTGCAAATAGAATTTATTCACGTATAGGATGCTAGTATTACTTGAACTTCACATTATTATCCAGAAACGTGTGGTTATCGTATTAAATACGGTAATACCCTGGCTGAATATTGGTGAATGAGTACGACTTAAAAACAACTATCCTTCATACTGTATACTCCATTACGAATCTACTATACGATTTAGTAACTTATCTCTGAAAGGCTTCAGATTCAAAAATTCAAATACTTTTACTCTAGCATCCCTGAAGTACATCGCTGGGAAGGAATGGTTCGTCACAACAACTACAGTATATGAGGGCACCACTTAGCAATCCAGACATTCTTTGGAGTCTCCATTTTCATGTCAAGTCAATACGAATTCTCCTTTTATGTTGCTTTCAAGTACATTGTAAGTCCAACTCTTACACTCGTATAATATGAAAAGAACGTCTGACGTTATCTGTTCAAACATTCACTATAACTTTCTTTTACGTAATATTAAATTGATTAAAAATACAGACCGTGTCCATTTGGAAAACCTGTTTAAATTGGAGCTGTCTCGGAGTGAAGTCAATTTATTTTTGTCAAGTTTGGTAAATGAAAAGCATCCAGATTTTCATTGTAACAAACATTTGCAGAGAGCGGTAAAGGTCACGTAACACTAAGAAAATATTTGATTTTAGAAAACAAGACAAACAAAGCTGCAAATTCGGAAACATCTTTTCTTCACGGAAATCGAGTTCTTTTCACTCTGAACAACCCCGGAGTTGAAATGATTTAAAGAGTGGAGAGGTGTACTAGTAATACACTTTCCAACGATTGTTTAATGTTTACTCAGAACATCTCTATTCAGTCAAAGGAAGAATCTTCTTGTAAACAAGCTTATCCATTCGGGGGCATTCTGCTTCGAACATAGCAACCGTAATTAAATTCCAAGTTTTATTATTTGAAGCCAAAAAATCTCTGCGTTATTCAGAAATACAGCGTGCAGAAAGCATTGGAATGTAGCCTGTATAAATTCGCCTTCAAATTTATTATTGTGAAATCGTCTAAGTAAAAACGTACAGCTGCAGTGATTCTTTTGATTAAGAAGCAAAATCCATTAGCAATAATCTACATGCAATTGTAGGAGCGCCAAATTTATTGCTTTGCTAAAGATATTCTAATCTGTAATCTAAGACTGGCACATCCCATTATTACTTTCGTAGAAATGTATGAATCGTTTACTGAATGTCTTTGATTATAGCAATATTTCTAAAATGTTTGCATACACACTACCTTGCAATAACGAATATTTTGTTCCAAAATGATAACAATAATTACGTGTCATTAACCTAAAAAAGAAACCTAAACCACATGTCTTATACGTATGCAGCTATTGTTTCTCCTGTTTTACTACATTTATTTCTCAAAATCACATTTCAGGATCGCCTAACGAGTATGCGAAATCTACTATTGATTTATATCTGTGATTTATAATATATTGGGTTATATTACAGGTATATTAGTGTAAGAGTTCAGAAAATCCTTTAAGAGATGTCGGAATTTATTCTTTTAATTTATAGTCTTAATTGTTTAACGTTGTGCAAAGTTTAGCATAGAGGCCATAAGAAAGCGGGCTTGTCCTAACGGCTTCAAGGTTGGTAGTGTTTACCTGCAGTTAGGGACAGCTAACATTTTACCCTAAACAGAACTAAAAATTTTACCACGTTTATTTGAATGAACTCGATAATTTGCGTTCATCTTCTGCCGAAAAAGAAAAAGCTAATTTAAATTAACTGGGCAAAACTGTGCATTCTGTTTTGGGTAATAGGATGAGTTGGATAGTTGTTTGTAGGGTGTATAGTTGTATGTACATGTACACTGTATATTGGATGTATAGTTGTAGGATAGTTGTAACTTTTTGTCTAAACAATCTCTACCGAAGAAGTACAGTAGAAATATGCCTCAATATTTGTTGGAGCAGGGACTATACCGAAGAGCAGTACATGCACTGTATATCCTTTATTAGTATTATTATTATTATTGCTCGTATAACTACTGTTATTATTATCATGCATCGGCATTGGACATATTTGCTCAGTACATGTGAGGCGATAAATCACCCCATGTTTCATTAGTTGCAATGCATGCATGCTCCACTAAATAAATAAGTTTTACACACTAGCATATTTGGTAATGGTGTGTTGGATCCAATCAAAGACACATAATACCGCGCTTAATGACTGAGGTTGTGCCACTCACTGATTTGGAACCAAGTTGCTGGGCAGATGTTCAGAATTTGTTTCTATTAACAAATTGATATAAGCGGCATAATGCGGCGCTTCTTTGCGCTTGCGGTTACGGAGTAAATTGCAGCAATTAATCCTTTACTAAGTAAGTGCAGTGAGTAAACGACAAACTCCTGGTTGGCAAATATTTACCAGGATGAAAACAAAGTGAGCTTCTATAGGACATCTTTTATAGGAGATGGCAACAGGTTGCAACTGCATGGATGGAGCACATCTTGGTAATGAAGCTGACACGGATTAACGATGCTACGCTTGACTGAATTTCTAATTGGATGACCCGAATGACAATGAAACCAGTTAGGAAAACCCTTATTTAATTTCGACAATTCGGAATGCACTCACAGACTGTACTTCGAGATAAGTGTGTACGAACGCACCAATATCATTAACATTTTTCTATTCAAGATATATATTATATACTGTAATCATGTAATGGTTAGGAAGTGATGTTATAACAACATGTTGACGTAGTGTAACTTCATTCTTTAGGCAAAACAATTGGAAACGGGATTGGATATGGGCATTTGTGACAATAATATCAATCGCAACGTTACAGTTACCATTTTTATTATAAGCCAATCCATGCTTACACCCCTCCGACACGTCGAGCTGAATGAAAAATGTCCTGCTTACCAGTTTTTACTTTTTTTGTGTTTCACCTAACCTAATATGGCTACGTTACGCTACGTTACGTTACCTTAATGGCTAGGTTACGCGTTGGTTGCCCCTAATAGCCAGGCAATCACTGCCAACATACGAGCTGTTAGGAGGAGCCCATTAGCGGAGGAGACTTTTGAAGGTGATTTATATGAAACATGGTCTCTATTCATGTTCTGCGGATTTTTCTGCACATATGTCCGCAGACTTTTCTTTTACACCTTTTCAACTCTTCAGAGCATTGTTTTTATGCATTTTTATGGGAAAGTACAGCCCAAATATCTTTCATTTCATATACATGTACTCCCAACAATGTTGTCGAACCTGAATTATAATAATAATAATAATTGTATTTCTTAATGACTTGGCTCGAAGTTCAAATTAGAACATGTATGGGACCAAGAGTTAATATTTACACGTATGAATCATTAGCAATTAAAACCAACATAATGATAAATTGGTACAAAATATGTGTACAATAGGAAACAAAAAATAGACAAATACAAAATAATAATGATTACTAATTTCAAAATACAATACAATTTTACACTATAATGTTATTTTTATACAAAACATCAATATTGAAAGAAAGATTGTTGCTACAGACGAAGATTTGCCGTAGCTATAGTCATTTACACGTAAATATAACGGGTGGCAGCATGTCCATACATTTTAACGCAAACATGTAGATTAAATGTAGATTATGTAGATTAAAAACAACATATGAAAAAATTGGTACAAAATACGTGTACAATAGGAAACAAAAACTACAAACATACAAAATAATAATGATAGCCAATTTCAAAATATTTACATCAAACCAAATAGCAAGAAACAATTTTACAACATAATGTTATTTTTATACAAAACATCAAGATTGAATGGTTGTTGCTTGCGAAGATTTGCCGTAGCTAGTCATTTAAAACGGGTGGCAACATGCATGTCCATACATTTCAACGCTTACGTGTAGATTCGTTGACAGGTGCATGCAGTTTTGAATACCAAATGAGTAATTTGACACCTGACTTTTCCGCACTCGACCAGTCCAACAGGTCGTATAGTGCAAAAGTTGAAGACGAGTTTAACATCTTGATACAGTCGGTATGTCAGTGCCTCGTTATCAGCAAACTGGCTATTGTGACAGGTCCAATGTGCAGAAATACTCGCACTGTATGTATGGCGCAGCTCAGGCAAGATGCAATCAAACTTCCATTGTATATCTTCGCTTTGGCATCCCCTATCCAGTTAATGACAAACAACCTCATTTGCGCAAAGATAACGTCTCATTAGTGCTGCTGGTGCCATTCTGATGGGGAATATATATATTATACTCCACCTCACTTATCAGCCTCCATCACGTGCCCACCTACCAGTTTTCCCCTCCCAATTTCACGCAACAGCAAATTGTTTTTCCATTGTCTTTTTAGGCAGTTATTGCGTGTTTCTGAAATATCATCTATTATATGGAATCACTTCCTGGAGTTCTTCTATGAGGGGGTTTGCCATCTCTGATACGCAGTACATGAACACGCTATCTTCTTACGTAATAACAACGGCTAATGAAAAAAACAAGAACACTAACATGACGGGTGCCTTTTAGCTTACATGTACATTATACATGTAATGCACAAATCTTGCGGTGCTAAGATGACGCAAACAAACTGCGAATCTTTCGTTTTACCTAACCGAAAAATGAAGAAGTTGCAATCCAAATGTTTCGTAAAAAGTCCGGAATATACAACAGATACATCTTCTTCAAATGTGCAAAAATGTGCAAAACAAAAGAATAACATCAGTCCTACATGTTTCTATTCATCCTTGCTTTGTAGTCGTTTCTGTTTTGTTAAAATGATAGATTTCGATAATAGATATTCGATGTGGAAACAAGAAATGAGTTCCACATTAATCCAGTTATTAATGTGATTCCTTCAATGTTGGTCATCCTTCCTTATACCCTTCTTCATCTGGAAATGACTAATGTAATCCTAATGGCTCATAGGCAGACAGTGATTGTCTATGATTTGACGCATTCTAGTAAAGAAATTAAATTTTTAGGATAGTTTAGGTTTAATAAACAAAAAAGCATAACAAAAGGAAAAACACGAAAAAAAATACAATTGTATTGCCGATGATGTGGTGTTTTGGAACATATGGCACCATTACATACAACTCAATGAAATACCACTACACGTATAGGGAATTGTACAAGTTCCAAAACACCACATAACTAAGTGGTGAAGTCACCTTACTTCCACATGCTGAGAAACATAAGGAGGCAACACCTGATAGTATTAGTGCAAAGCGGTCGATGACGTAAATTAAATCCTAACTGGCAACGAGCCCAGCACTAATCGATCTAGACAAGGATTAATGAATTCAGACGATGTAATCCAAGTGACAGGTAACATCATATAAGACGTTGCATCTAGGTTTTCCAAATCTCACCTCGATGAAACGCTGACCTCATTGCATGGAGGTTACACTCTAGGGTGCCACATGTCAACTCTTTCTCTGAGTGCAAATAATTTCTTTCATCAGTCCAATTTTCGTCACATCCCTACAATCTATCTTTTGATGGGTGTTCATTTTTCTTTCTGAACGATTTCTTACCTATCAGCCAGTCCTTGGTTAGCTTCAACTTGGTTTCAGGCTACGACAAGCGGCTATTGATTGACCGTTTAGAATCGACGTGATCGATTCTTTGTCACAGCTGATGCTCGTTTTTTTAATATAACCAAAGCAACATTTCGACCGAGTAATGCAATAGTTAATCATCCAAGATGGCGATTTCGAAGATGCAGTGATCAATCAACCAACACTTAGAAATCCGCCGTTGAACTCGTACAAAGAGCCAATAACGTGCGAAATCCAGAAAAAATTAATCAAGTAAAGGGCACAATAAAAACTTGATTAATGGTAACGGATATTTTCACATTTTTATGAGCGTGTCAGCTATTGCGTGTGCTCATTGCCCTTGAGTATAACGAACGAGTTTTGACGTAAAAATAATCCCAGGGATTTATTTATGTTTGATAAAGCGAATTTATTTTTCACACATATTTTATAAATTTATTCAAGCCATACCTATATACACAAGCAGAGTCGGAAATGTGTTCCCCTCACCTCCCTAAAACGTTGCTCAAACTCAAAAATATGGCAAAACGTGTAACACGTCATGATTCTCATGAACGAGGTACCCAAGGATGTCACACGTTTTGACCTAGCTTGAACAGTTCCATAAAGATAATTAAAAATGGATTTTCTAATCTGACTAGAGGCACGATTGAATGCGGTTTGGGAGATGTATTTCCCCACCCCTCTGTTTAACCCCTTAGCGATGGTAATACGAAAGAAAAAGCACTTTGTTATCAAGGTTCAATTCAATTCAACTCAGTACCCTACTGTCAGTATTTTTAGTACCATGTGGTAGGGGGTCTAGTCCATTAACCCA
>JAQFYZ010003294.1:0-13842 GCA_034695085.1 Cylindroiulus punctatus | reverse complement strand
TTATCTGAAATGTAGATGGCCATCTTGTTTTAAAATACATCTAATTCCATGAATTAGATGTTTCAATTTGCAGTGTAAATGAAAATAACTCGATAATGGTGGCCATGTTCCAGGAACATAATCTGGATTGAGGTTACTGACATATCATGTTATACCGTATAATTCCTGCAAAAATAAGTCGACATAACCGGATAGAATCGAAAATAGACGTTTTTAAATATTCACGTAATTCCTTTTTTAATTCTTGCATTGTTCATCGTTAAAATATATAAGCCTTGTAAAAATGGACTAATTCACGTTATTAAGCGAGCTAATTCCGTTTTCATAAACAAGTTTGGCTTTGTAGAAATTAGGTTTATACCCCGTTCAGACTTGCACTTGGAAATCCAGATAACTTAGGAAAACACGATGGTTTTGAGATGTGTACCCGGAGATGCATGTAAACGATGATAACTCGATAATGGTTACCATGCTCCAGGAACATCATAATGGACTAAGGTTACTGACTTTTCTGCAGCGTTGCCAGTGAATTGTTCTGTATGATATCCCTATATGCGTGCGCGTGCAACGCCCGAATTCGAATATTGAATTCGAATTCACGTTCTATTTTCGCCTTCTTTATTTTATCGCTTTCGATAATAAACGGCGTAATTTACGACTTTAAAACCGCCGAGGTCCCTGGCGGACGACTCATTCTTCGAGGTGAGACTTAAATTTAGCAATTATGTGAATCTATTTAAACGAAATATCTGTTAAGATTTTGAGTGCTGTGGATGCTATCACTAGTGAGTGTGCAGCTTTCCATGGAGGTCCTTGCAGTAATGAATCAATGGCCCCCAATTTCTTATATCCATTATAACATGTTTTCTTTTAGTGTCCTCTTTGTGCCCTATAGTGGTTCTTTCTGTCTGCATCGAAGTCATTAAATTCCATCGAAGTTCCTTCCAAGTCCATGAAGTCCAAACATGTGGTTACATTATCTGCATAGCGATGGATGCTTATGATGACCAGCTTTATACGGCTTTATATGGTAACGAACCGGGGATAGATAGGGCCCAATTAGCAATGACGTTGTTACGCATGGGCTTCTGGGATGCGATTTAGGTGCGTTCGATCCGCTCCTTTCATCCCATCCTTTTGCTTCGATTGTAACTGTGCCAAGTTGAAACAAAAAAAGTGAGGGGAGATAAAAAAAAAAGCCATAAGGACCTGTAAGGCCCGTGCGGTGGCCTCCCCCTTCAAAAGGCCTTCTTTAGCCTAATCTCGAAGAAAACATTGGGTTATTTGCGCGGATATTTCCTTACCCCTTCCCCCTTCTCTTAGCCATCCTTCCTATATCGAGGCATCAATGGGCCTTCTCACCCCCTACTTTTATATCCCCGTTCAATGTTGGCGAGATATCTGAAGATTAGCTTTCGCTTTTGTTCCCCCCTCTTCTTCTTTTTCAACGATTATTTCGGTAATGGCCAGAGCGTAGCCTTCATCTTTTTTTGGGCTTGTCTGAAAGGCTGTTTTAGCCCTTGGTGGGGATGTGTTACGCTCGGGTACCGTCTGGCAGCACTGGTGTAGCTCGTGACCAAGATGGCCTCCAAAAAGATGGCTGTGACGTCACGGAACACGTTCTAGAACTTGCGGATGGAAAATGGCGGTGGTTTTTACAAACATTTTATCGCAACCTGTCTGTAATTTATCGCTAACATTTCAACAATTTGGAGTCTTAGATGTTCAATTGTAAGGTATGACTTTTAATTTATCAAGTGTATGGCTGGTAGACGTACAAGCAGTTTTTCGAGCTTGAAATTATGCGACCAAAATACAATGTATGTAGAAAAGTTGATGATTTTGCTTTTACATACATGTACATTTATATGTATTACACTTTTTTTGTTGTTGATGATAGCTGCGACCCACCATATTTACAGGGTTGCTCACTTTGTTTCAAGTCCCTATGGTGAAATGATAAGCAGAAATTATGATGTAATTGTAATTACATTAGATTGGACATTTTTCATTTTTCTAAATATCTAAACTAGATTACCAAAACTGTTAGTCATCAACGTTGTAACTGTTGTAACCTGTATCACATTTCAAGAATGAACTAGTGGCATACGTAAACTTAATGCTGCAATTGTAGGGACACATCATCGGCTTGTTTTGGCTGACCATGCACTTTTAAAATGCTGAACAAGCCTCAAATTTAACTTGACTTTTCAGCGTCAATCTGTGCATATACACGTTGGAATGAGAAAGGAACATAGAAGCACTTCTCATATTTTTTGCATTTATAGTGTTCACGATGTTCATATGGTCAGGGAAATTCGTCGTGACAAGTGGAAAAGTCATGCAGGGAAGTTGAAAATCTCATTTCTTGGGGATACACGTTTATACTGGCAGAGTATTAAATTATGAAATAAGTTGCTTCGAACTAAATCATTTTAACTTTCGCTTAATTCTTATATACGAAACTAGGCCTATATCCCAGCATGAATTTGCATGCGTTCACTCACAGCTGATGAGTCCATGCATGGAGCTGGCAATGCATGCAAACGCCAAATTGGAGGCTAATTCTTCTGGTATCATTCAATAGGTATCGTTGATTTCTGTTGGTTTTTTATTCGCCATACCCACGCTCAGCTCCCACACGATGCTCGCGAAAAGCGATTTTTGCTCGCATTTTCGCCAACGATTTTTGATAATGTCTGAATGGCGAAGTGGGAGAAAAAGAACCTGGCATAATTCAAGGGGGAGGGGGGCTCGGGGGGTCCTCGGCTGACACCCCTGGGCCCATTTATAGCGGCGTAATACGTGTTGTCGTTAAATGCAGCAATGAACGTAATCGTTAACGCGCTTTTGGCGGCCGCGGGGCATTCGGGGGTGGGAAATGTGCAAAATGGCGGGGATAACGAAAAAAAGATTTAGGGAAGGGGTAATCATTCCTAGCGGCGGAGTAATGCTGGAAATGTTTGCGGGGAAGAAAATAAACGCCAAAAAATAAAATTTTATATATTTTTTTAGACGTGATTTCGAGAGAGTAGGGGGAGCCAAATGTACTGTTCATGCTGAGAAATCAGTCAAATGCCTTTTTGGGAAACTATTCCCATTTTGGGGCTAGGACTAATTAAAGGTCTGCCAAGATCGATGGTGGTGTGCGTAGGTATTGTATGTCCACTTGATGAAATGATTCAGAATTGCGACTTTATGGTGCCACAGATGCATGTTGTAATTAAATGCATGACTTCCATTTTTTTTTTTTTTTTTTGAAATCAGACTCACAATTTGTCAAGTTTCACGTGGACTTTCAACTTCACCGTGGTAATCATCCCATTTCACATCATAGTTTGGGTTAAAAATGTTATTATTATAATTATTATTTGTTATTATATTATTGTAAACAATAACTCACTAAGAGCGAAGGTACAGTAAATGTACAAACAGTTCATGAAGCAAAACTGTAGTAAGACATACAAAGTCGTGCCATCAACATGCATTGGTTGTCAAACAGGTAGTATTGAAAGAGGTCACACAAGAAAAGGTGGCGTGCATAAGTATTGTATGTCCACTTCATCCACTTGATCTCCAATTTTTGATGAAAATGAAAATTTAGGAGTGGTCAATTATGTTGCTAGCAAAGCAAAAATGACGTCCTTTGTGGACATGTTATGAAAGCAGTCGGGATGATGACAGATTTTCATGTCGTTCTGATGTATTTCATTAATTTTATTTGACCTACACTGTACCTTCATTGTTTGTTGCAATTTTCCGTCGCATTCTGTTTATATAATTTTTCTGACATTTTTCATTACTTTTCGATGTAACATTTTTATACTAGGGTAAATTCCCCCACCACATGGCATCTCAGGCGCCAACTGTGGTTGCATTGAATTGAATTGAATTTAAATTTGCAAATTTGCAGTTAGCAGTGATTGCCCCCTTTCAGGGTGAGTTCAACTCCAACTAGTGTCACGTGCAAATCGAAATCGCACGCGCAGTCGTTCGACACGTGCAGCTGCGTGGCGCGTTGCATGGTGGGAAGGTGTACCACGTGCAGGCCACGTGACACGCCGCCGTACAGGGTGAGGTGGAAATTGAAGCCACTGGGGCTTCGATGTGAACGTTATTTCTCAGACGTATAGATCAAAAAAGTCGCGGGAGGGAAAAGAGCGGGTTTTTATAACACCCGAGGCGACGTTTAATGAAACCGGAGTCATTTAGATTATCAAGAAAAATAAAAAAGGTGTTTCTTTCGCTCGCTCGCACACGCGCTTCATAACTTAAGATGGCAGCGAGATATTCGCCACCAGTTAACAGGCTGCGAGAAATTCAAATCAGCCACTGGGAATCATTAAACCAGCGCGTTTATTGGGGACGACTGCGGGCCCTTCGCACAAAAATATTACAGAAAAAATATGGCAACACCACGCAAATTTACGAGGAAAAACAAAAGATGTAGGGGGCGCTGCTGGATGCTGGATGGTGGTGGGCATCGAGTGTCAGAGGTTAACTTTTTTTCTTCTGTACTCCATAATAGGCCCCACAGTTATATAATGCCATTTGGTGGAGGATGGGGTGATGAACCCTTAAGGCCCATTGAAAGTGATTTTTTTGTAATTTAATTTTGATAATTTTGGACAGATATGATAATTTCAAATGAAACTAAATGTTTTAATTCAAAGTTTATATCGATAGTAAGTTCCTGCGCTATATAAAATGAAAAGACATTTCGTTTTTAGAATTTTTCCAGATATTCTTTATATTGCCAACGACAGTAAATCTCTTATAGTCCCATTCAGACGGCAGGTGCTGCCATCTATTGCACCATAAAGCGAAATAAAAGGTCAAACGTAGAATTATCGTTTTTATTAATATCATATGCATTTCCATGAGTTGGCAAGAGCACATCCCAAAAACGCGAGTCCCTGTTAATGTTAACAAAAAAATTATTTTCATATGTTGATCAGGAAAGGAGAAATTGTTTATTATGCAGGGTGTCCCCAAAGTCATAACGCACTTTCAATGAGCCTTAATATTACTCGCAATCTATTAATATGCTCAATACGAGAAATACAGTGTGAGCCATTTAATTTAAATTCAATTCAATTCACCCACAGTCAGCAGTCAGGTGTCACTTTTTTGGGGGAGGGGTTGTTGTCATAAGAATCAATTGACATTGAAATGACCTTGACAGTGACCTTTGACCTAAAACAAATTATTTGATTCGACTTCCCCCCTATGAAGTTAACACTTTCTTCAAAGTTTTGTAAAATGCCTAGTTTTCAAGCTGTTTGTTGTGCAAAACATACCATTCATACAGGGTGAGTCAAAGATGCAGCCACTGGTACATGGACTGGCATTATGGTGAACTGACTGAATTGGGGAAACTGAAAATTGGTGATGGCTTTCATGGGCGACCCCTAACGGCAAATAATCGTTCGAATTACACGTAACTGAATATGACGTTGGTGCTGCCCAAATTGCGAGGCGCCCACCAGGGGGTCGTAATTTCTGCGAGCGAAGACACGAAGCAAAGTCGTCTGAAAAGTCGTAAAAGAAATTGTTTGAAAATGTTTAAAACAACAGCGGCGAGTGTATATGGGGCGCTCGTTTGCATAAGTTGGCGTTCGGCATTTGCATACAATTTTTGCCTTATTGTCGTGATTAAGAAATCTCGCGCGAATGGATGCCGAACGAAAAGAAATAATTAAGAGCAGATAAAAATCGTAAAACTGTCGGAGAAATTAAAAAAATATCGCTCGGAGAAGATGCGCCAACAGATAGAAGGGGGAGGGGGAGGGAGAGGGGGCGCCACCAGCGCATTTGCATACGTTTCGACGAAAATATATAACCGCGAATAATTTGCATTTAGCAAAGTTTACAAACTCCATTATTTACTTTTTGGCGTTTTTTTTCTCAGCTGAGATTTAAGAGCCAGCGAGCACTGAGTTGTCATGGGAGGAGTGAAAACGCTGATCCGCACATAGAGGGCGCTGCATGCGCGAGCTAAGACCAGCACGTGCACATGAGGCTGCACTAAGCTGCACCTTAGCAACAGCGAGTGAAAATCTGTTCGCTTTACTTGACTCGAGTGTGCTTTGGGGACTTGACTCGACTCACTCGAGTATACTTGGCAATTTGATTTAAATATACTTGAATTTTGTTTGGAACACTTTTGTGATACTTGACTGGCAGACTTGGAAACTTGATTTGAGTATACGTGTGAACTTGATTTCAGTATACTTGGCAATTAGATTTAAGTTACTTGAATATTGCTGGAATATTCTTGGGAACTTGACTAGTGTACTTCTGAACTTGACTCGAGTATACTTGGGAACTTCATTTGAGTATATTAGGAACTTCATTTGGATAGCTTGAGAACTTCATTAGAGTATCTTGGAAACTTCATTTGAGTAACTTGGAAACTTCATTTCGGCAACTTGGAAACATAATTTGAGTATACTTGGGAATATCATCATACTTAGATATACTTGGGAACTTGATTTGAGTATGCTAAATTGGTAACTTGAATCGAGTATATTTGGGAATTTGATTTTAGCATACTTCAGTGTACTTCTGAACTTGAATCGAGTAACGTGGGAACTTGAGCATACACGTAATTGGAACAACAGGTCCTCTGGCCGCCATCTTTTTTCCTTTTGCACGGGTGGTTCTTGTGCTCTTATAATATTTGGCATCTTGGCATAGTAACGCACTCGGCAATTTTCAAGAGCGAATTTTTTTAAAGTTTTTTATTATTATTGTTTTGGCAACATTTGGTGGGCTGTGCAGCGAACGATGACGTCAAACGCGTTCCCAACTTAGAGCTCATTTGCTTCGAGAAAAAGTGGCAGGGTCGTTCAATGCGAACCTGTTTTAATTACCTTAACTTCAACTTCAATTTAATTCAGTACCCTACAATCAGTGCTTGAATATAATGTGGTGGGATCAGTTGCTTTTTAAATCTATCTGCAATAGCTTTTAAATCCCGCGAAACACCCTGTATGATTTGGAAAGCCCCCATAATGCACCGCAAAAAAAGAGTAGCCATAGATGCAATCCAAACACCCATTAATACCTAGTAAAGTCGACTTATTAGCAGCCTCGTTTTTAAATCTAGATAAACGTTTGATGTGAACGACGTAAGGAGATGTTATTTTTAAATAAATGTGGGTTTTTTAAGAAATTTTCAAATAAATGTGGTTTTTTTGGCGTTTTTGGAATTTCCCCTTTGTTTGAAATGCAAGGACCAGCGCCCAACCCTGGGAGGTCTTCCGTCGAAAGGGAAAACTGTGCGAAATATGAAAATGGGTAAAAAATGTTGCTTTTGTTATCTCGGTATCGGATAGATAGGCATTTCACTTAGTCCCAATTTGTATGCGCATCGGGTAGATTTACGGCGCTCCCGTCTTAATTAAAAGCATCTCCAGTCTCCTTTTAATTCGGGACTTCTCCTCCACCCCCCTCAACCAAAGGGCCCCTTGCATCCATTCCGCGACTGCCACCAATAAGACACATTTTAATTACATCCATATCTCTCGCTAGATAGTTTTAATAAGCAAACGACTGCTTTTGACTTAAAACCAAATTTGAATAATTCGCTTTTGCCAATAAAATCCGAGTGGGTGAGGGTCCTATCCAACCGTTGCTTTTGTGGGACCCAACAATCGTGCAAATAATTTTTTACTAAATTTGATGACATTTGGATATTGATGGGACGTTGGGGACATTCGAGTATTACGTTTTTCATTTTAATGTGACATTTTTGTTCTTGGACATCTCATGGTGCTGTGTGTGTGCATTGTGGGTGCGTTACATTGAATCGAGTTGAACTGACAAAAAGGTCTTGCTAAAATCAATCCAATTTTATGAACAATTTTGTCTATGCAGCAATTGACACTAATGTTTTGCTAAAATCAATTTTATAAACAATTTTGTCTATGCAGCAATTGACACGCTGTTTTTAAACAAATTGTTTTATAAATATATCTATATTATTAATACATGTATGCAGGCCCAGGTTGGCACATGAACCAAAATAATACGTCCTTTTTAGGTCCTTTTTAGGTCCTTTTTAGGTCCTTTTTAAGGTCCCTTAAATAATGTGTCCCAATTGGAAGCCATTATTTTATCGTGTTTTCGAAATTAATGACTATTTTTTTAATTAAGGAAATTAAGGAATTTTTAATGAAGGAAATTAAGGAATTTTTTAATGAAGGAAATTAAGGAATTTTTTTTGTCCTGCTTGGAACATAATGGACCACTCGTAAAACATATCATTTTATAACACATCATTTTTCGCAAAAATAAATCCGTCAAAATAATGCAACACATTCGAGTATAGACGTTTTTGAATGTTCACGAAATCCATTTTTGAATTTTTGCGTTTGTTTCATATTTGGTGGATTTGCAGGTTAGCTTGGTTAGTAAATGCAGTGAATCAAATTGTGGATTATTTCCAAATGTATTCACGTGTTTTATGAAATGGGCCTTGGTAGAACAACTTATAAAAAATGGTATCATATCATGGTATCATATCCTGTATCATAGCCAATTGAGGTGCATTTTATGATTAATTGCGTCATTTTCTTAAAAATGTGACGTCATTTTACACTACCAGTCTGACATCGCCTGACATCATAACATTACTTTTACCACATTTTAAACCCAAAATGCGTTTCAATTGTTATCAAAACGATACATTTAATAGCTCGTTTATATGTGGCGTGCTCAAGTTTTGTGTAGTGCATTAAAACCGCAATTAAATCAATAAGTAAAAGTTTAAGTCTCGACGCTAAGGGGCCCCTGGAAGCTACTCAGTCACGTGCGGACGAGGGGGGCCCCCTCCCCCCACCCCCACTGCTAGAGCTGGTCCTTGAGGGGTCCCCCGCAAAAATCCCATTAAAGTCACGTTCGTGTTTCTGTTTCGAGGGGGGATAAGTCACGGGTGTCCCTCGTCCCCCCCTCGGGCCTATTTTAACCCCCCTTTTTCCCTTTTTATTTATCGCTCACTAATTTCCTCCGATTCATATTAGCAGTCCACCATGGGGCATCGATTTTTAGCCAGCCGCCAGGGCGGCGCTGCAATCCATGCACCGATTTAAACTGAGGACCTGCCCTGTATCTATAGAAGTACTCTTGACACATTCGAGTTCAGGTTTTGGTGAATTTTTAAAAATTTAATACAAATATATAATTTTTAAGAAAATATAATATAAAATGCAGTATGCAATGTGATGTTTCCATTATGTTCCTACTTTAATAAAAATTAATAATGCAAACAATAAGGCCCATTGAAAGTGCGTTGTGACTTTGGGGACACCCCGCATACAATTATCAAATACGATTTCTCCTTTCCTGATCAACATATGAAATTAATTTTTTTTAAACATTAACAGGGACTCGCGTTTTTTGGGATGTGCTCTCGACAACTTATGGAAATGTATATGATATTAATAAAACGATAATTCTATGTTTGACCTTTTATTTCGCTTTATGGGCGATAGAGGGCAGCACCTGCGGTCTGAATGGGACTATAAGAGATTGACTGTCGTTGGCAAAATAAAGAATATCTGGAAAAATTCTAAAAAAACGAAATGTCTTTTTGTTTTATATAGCGCAGGAACTTACTATCGATATAAACTTTGAATTACAACATTTACTTTAATTTGAAATTATCATACCTGTCCAAAGTTGTCAAAATTCAATTGCAGAAATCACTTTCAATGAGCCTTAACATAAAAAATGATCAAAAAATGGCATCCACTTGGGTCGTAATCATGTTTTCTGCGAAAAAATCTAAAACTGACATCACAAAGACGTAATATTTGGTCCTTGTGCAGCCTGGCTACTGCATTGAGTTGAATGGATTGAATTGAATCGAGTCAAACACTTTGATCATAAAAAAGCAGCAACTTCAATTTCGGTTCCTTGTATAAGGTTTTTGTTATTCGGCTTGACCATTTATTTTAACAAGTCCACACTGCCCTAAACATGAAACTGGTGGTTAATCGGTGATAGACATATGGTGAACTTTGACCCTTTCCCAGACACTTGCCATGTGGGAAAAATGACGTATTTTCTTTTCCGCATTTTTTTGAAATCGATGATTGATAATTGAGGATGAGAGCGGGACCTCGTCGTGCCAAATACTCTTTTGTTCCCCCCCCCCATACGTGTATTTTCTGCTTTCTCAGCTAAATCGACAGAATTTCGTTCTTTTTGTTGTGATTTCCACGAAAATGTCACCTTTTTGTACGGGCGTCGAATAGGCCTCATCTGCCTGTTTGGAGGCTTCTGACAACAATTGGTAACAAGATGTCCCTTGTTGCAACAGGTGGCCAGCCGTCCATTTCGCTTCCAACAACAAACAATCAATCATTTGCAATTTTGCGTTAGGCCTATTTCCCAAATTTTGGGAAAGCGTTTTACATCGGCTTGCCACGCACGTGCTCCGATGAGAGCGGTGGCGCCATCCCGCGACGACAAAACGCAACAATCGGAAAAAACGGCATGTGAAACAAACTGGAAAGTCGAGGAGTTTAGTAGACGTGACAAGTCAGGGAAAAGCGACATTTTTCATAATTTTTTATACTGGTCATAAAATGGAGTTTTTCTCATATGCGTGATTTCTAATTTCAAACAACAGTTATTGCAGCGCTTGTGTTTTATCCATGTTAACTAAAATTTTAGCTAACATGAATTTGTTGGTCATCTGGTTTTTTCTTCTTCTGAAAATGACGCTCCTTATGCTATCATGTCTACAGTGTATAGTCGTCTCGCCAAAAGAACTAAAATTTTTCCAGCCAATCAAAGAGATTCGGCTCATCGACGTACTGTTTCAGGAGTTTCAGCGGTAGGATTAAAATGGTTGCCATGCTCGATATTGTTTTACAGGATGGACTAATCGCAAACAGGAAATTGCATCCTATTGGTCTGAACGACGCCATTTTTTCGTTCTTTTGGCGAGACGACTATAGTTTTCACATCCAAGTAACCGAAAAGCGTTATTTAGCTGCCCCCTGCATGGGCAATCACTGCCAGCCTACGAGCTTTAGGTGAAGGCCCATTGAAAGTGATTTTTTGCAATTGAATTTTGAGAATTTTGGACAGATATGATGATTTCAAATGAAACTAAATGTTTTAATTCAAAGTTTATATCGATAGTAAGTTCCCGCGCTATATAAAATGAAAAGACATTTCGTTTTTAGAATTTTTCCAGATATTCTTTATTTTGCCAACGACAGTAAATCTCTTCTATTCCCATTCAGACGGCAGGTGCTGCCCTCTATCGCCCATAAAGCAAAATAAGAGGTCATACGTAGAATTATCGTTTTTATTAATATCATATACATTTGTGAACCGCACATCCTAAATAACGCGAGTCCCTGTTAATGTTTACAAAAAAGTATTTTCATATGTTGATCAGGAAATGAGAAATTGTATTTTGTAATTTTATGCAGGGTGTCCCCAAAGTCACAACGCACTTTCAATGGGCCTTAATAAAAAACTTAGATAAGTGTTTCCAAATTTTACAATTGATCTCTTTACCAAAATTGTTGGCTTCAATTGATAGCTTGAGTTTCTTGACTTTTGTATCAAAACAAGTTAAATTTCTCTGACTTTTTAAAATGGAGCAATCTTCCCTGACTTTTCACTGACTTTTCCAGGTTTTCAGGTCTAGGGGGACCCTGCAAGGTATAAGGTGCACGAAACTGCTATATCCCTATCAGTTTCCGATGCCTAATATATGTTGGCCATGCACTGGAGGGGGGTGGGGGTGGGTGATTGTTGCCCAACCTAAAGCAAGGGGAGCTTTTTTGGCATCGTCTCCTCAGTTGCACTGACTTTGATCGTCTGCCAAGCAGCAGCTGGGCGGGGGAGCCAGGGGACGTCCCCCTCCGCGTCTTAAGATTCTTCCCAAGCCCCAATAACTGATAGAAGATGAAAGATGGGAGCGGAGAATAACAGGGCGAACAGGAAGAGAGATAGAAATAGAAGCCTCACTTCCTCCTCCTATTATTCAACGGTCGCGAGCAAATGACCAGCGCCCCCTCCCCCCCTTAGACAAAAGAGAAAAGAAAAACAAAAACAAACGATGGACACGCCTGGATGAGCGACCCTCGCCCCTGCTAATGCCAGGGTTACTCCCGTCTGCCCCGGTCCGAGCTCGACTGGCTCCGGACAAAAGAATAACAGACCGTAGTCGAGTGACCACCACACGACACAGCAAACAATAAAACTCCATGGCGGCAGTTGCGCGACACGCATCATAGATGGCGCTGGGGAAGCAGCGCGTGCTCCGTGAGGGAGAGGTCAAACAGCGTGTCATTTTGTGCGATTCAATTCAATACACCCGCAATCAGCACCCCAGATGCAGTGTGGATTTACCGGATAACCAAAATGTTACTGCAGTTCAAGAAGTTTCAATAATGTTGAGCCATTGAAAGTGCGTTGTGACTTTGGGGACACCTGCATAGAATTACCAAATACAATTTCTCCTTTCCTAATCAACATATTAAAATAATTTTTTTTTGCGGAAATTGTGGAAATTGTGGAATCCATATGATATTAATCAAAACGATTAATATCTCTTTATTTTGCTTTATGGGCGATAGATGGCAGCACCTGCCATCTGAATGGGAATACAAGAGTTTTACTGTCGTTGGCAAAATAAAGAATATCTGGAAAAATTCTAACAACGAAATGTCTTTTCATTTTATATAGCGCGGGAACTTACTATCGATATAAACTTTGAATTAAAAAAATTTAGTTTCATTTGAATCATCATATCCGTCCAAAACTATCAAAATTCAATTGCAAAAAATCACTTTCAATGGGCCTTAATTACATGTACGTTAGGTCAGATAAGGTTAGGTTGTTACACACACTGCATGTGTTGCGCACACAATTATACAATCTCGTTCTCTGGATCCTGTTGTTTATTGTCGTCCCGCACCAGCAGAGGGATGATTGCGTCGTTAATATTTTCGCGTAGTTTCGGGTGTCGTTTTTGGATCGCGACCAAATTCATTTACTACTTCTTATTTTGCTCGTGTCTTTTTTCGCACGAAGGCCTTTTGTTTATGTAAAATTTAATTCGAGGCATGTGTTCGAGCGCGCAGAAGGGAGCTAGCTTTACTCACGGCAGGCTGGAAAACTTCGCGTAAATAAAGCGCGGACGTAAATCGAGTCCACAATGAATTTCTTGTGAGCTTGTTTTTCTCCTTCTCAACGACGTTTTCAAAATTTGACGCATTTTGAAGACAAATCCGCTATTTTGATTTTGCGAATGGAACGAGCAAGGCACGCGCTCCTCAGCACGTGCAAGGGCAGTCTAGCGGCGCCATCTAGCGGAGAAATCTTCAAACGAACGTTCGTTTATTTGTTTGGATGTCAACCTAACTTAACTTGGCCTAACCCAGACTGACCTAACGATTCTGATTTTTACTACCCCTGCACTGAGGCAATCACTGACAGCATACTAGCCACACTCAGGGGCACACATTCCGGTGTATTGTCTCTAACGCAGCAAATGTTTGCATAAAAAGTGGTATGTCATATGGCTTTCTGTCGTACAAGTGCAATCCAGGAATGCATTTTGATGGCAAACATTTTTTTTTTCTTTTCGCCATCTTATGAAACACTTTATTGCAGAAAAATGGCACTTTTTCTATGCCATTTCTATGGACTCTCATACCCCCAACGACTAGCAAGGCTAGGAGTAGACACATTGGAGAAAAGAAGGGCTAAGGCTGACCTAAAAGCCTGTTTTAAGCTGCTGAATGGCTACTCCTATGCTGGACCTGCCCCATTCTTAACTCTGGGAAGAAACACTGGGTCATCAAGGAG
>JAQFYZ010003293.1:0-13843 GCA_034695085.1 Cylindroiulus punctatus | reverse complement strand
GACCAGATGGTCAGTTAATTTACATGATTTGTGAGGATTTCGGCATAGCCACATTTTGATGGTGAAATCATGGAGATAGGCCTAAGAAAACCAAACGTTTTCTTTGCTTGGAAACAGGACGTTTCCAACTTCAAAAATTCCCTGATAACAGGACGTTATCAGTGGGGAATTAATCCTCTGCACACTGGTTCTCCTCAAAGGAACTTGGAGTCGACACAGTGTACACCCAGGCTAACTACTGAGATGTTCAACCACGTACATGGGAGGACTGGCCCAGCTGATGCACACCTGCACTGGGCCCTTTGTACCTCCTGTCCCCATGTGCGTCGCTTCCCCTCTTTCCCAGCGAGTTGCCCATGGTCCTTTTGGACTAAGATGGTGACTCAAGTTAATCCCCTTCCTTCCAGAAGGTTTTGACGGAGAGGCAGTCATAAATTACCCAGACAAGGATATTTTGTAACTGCTGCTATTACTGTAAATAGCGACTGCCCCTAACCCACTGTATTTGGGGAACCATAACACACAGGTCCCCCACACTAGGGTTATGTCACTGACCCAGATCACGGCACTCTCAGGCTACTGGGTCAATGTACGAACCTATGACACTTAATAAAAGCTGAAAGAATGCATATACAGAAACGTAACTCACATTTCTGCAAGTGCATTTACATGAACACACTCGCAAAGTCAGGAAGAATGACACTGAGGGGGCGGCGCTAGCTGAAAACTGCCATGTTGACATGTGCGAAACCGGAAGTGGCTCTGCTACTGGCGAACCAACTGTTCGATTTTGATTATTTCCACTCTGGGGGATTCAGGGAAGACCCCCCTACAAAACTTAGAGTTAAAACTCCAATGTCCACCGTGGAAACAGGTCATGGCATCTGTTTAAAACATTTGAAACGGGTGTAAGTGCCGTTATGCACTTGCTGTTAGTATAATTTTACTTTTGGCGATTGCCAACACGGTTATGCTATCTCGGCATGCAACGGTGTTTTTGGTGCTTTTCTCCTGTTATTGAAAGTAAATAATTCTTGCTTTATTAAGCCATTGATTAGTTCAATTTTATCTGCTTTCTTTTATTGTATTTGCAGGTGCTGATGCGAACATTTGCGAAAGGCATAGCAAATGTTCTCACCAGGCTTTCATGTACAAGACATATGTAGCCATTCATTCAGATGACTCTTCTGTTCTATTCTATTAATATATGAATGTACTGTTTGCTTTTTTTCTCCTTGATATGTGTACCAATTACCGCTTTTTTACAGGCTCCAAAATACTTTAGCTGTTCACTTGTCATGTTTCCCATTACAATGTACGTTCACCCTGTATTTTGGCCCTGTCAGCCGTGTTTGAGGCGCTCTCTTGTATTTATCGCCTCTATTATGTTTGTTTGCCATTTAGTGATGATGTTCACGTTATATTTCACCTAGGGAAGCTTTTTATTCAACTTAAATCGTTAAATTAGGCATTTTATCGTTTTTATCGTTTTCTTGGATTCGGACAGTACAGATGTACGCTATGGTACCTATTTCGACCTCTTTCGAAGCGAAATCGACCCATCCACCTGATTTAACTTGTCAGTTAATTAGTTAAGGTGCTCCTCTAACTTTTATAAGCGAGTACCCTAGGTGTACAATGTGTATTTAGCTCAGAACTTGCATTTTTAGCTCTGATGGCCCCTGGTTCCAAATTCTGTTGCCATCAGCGCCCCTAGTGTCAAAGTCTTGCTGCATGTGACCATGCGTTTTTCAGTGTCAAGTTCCAGATGGCGCTCATGTCGAATTGAAGGAAAACCTCCTAGGACTCCATCTGGACCAATGAAGGATGGACACATACAAGCAATGACATCATGCTGTGGTTTCAGCCTGCTTCTTCCCTGATGCCAAAGGAATCGGCCCCACAGCATCACTTGACCAGGAAAAGATGAGCAGAGAGGACTTGCTGTCCTTTGTTCTTTCATTTTTCTATGTTTAAATTGTGTTGTAAAATGCTTTGTGCATAAGTTGTCCTTAATAATGAATAAATCATAAATGATTTTAGTATTCAAAACTGTTTCATCTCTGAAACCAAAGATCAACTTCTGCTCACTGTTTAATCTGGATCAACAGTGACTTTCGCAATTTTTAACTGGTTTTTCGAAGCTCATACTGAGTAGAAAATCCAAAGCCATCCTGGAGTCAAGTCATCAGAACTGAGTCTGGGTAACACAGCCGAGTTTAAGGTTCCTTTCCCCAACTACCAAGGAAATTACCTTCGAGATCCCTGGTGATCATTTTGCAGAAACGAAATGGAATTGATCAACTCATCAGCTACCACCAGAAATTGTGATCCTCCACAAATGGTAGCAGAGCGTGGTTGCTTTGCTACCCAGCTCTAAAAATTCACAGGAGTGAATTTTCGTGAAAAGAACTGTTCTCTGCATTCCCAAGAAAGGGGAAAATTCGGCGACCAAGTGGAAAGTGTTGTACTACAGTGATTCATTTGGATTTAATCCGGATATTTGCTACACGATACAGCTGCAGGAACTGAACATTGAATTTGAGTGAGTAACCAAATCGTTTTGGGGGCCCATTTATCAACTAAAAATTCGTAATTACGTCTGATACACTGCAAATTCATGAAACATGGCATCATCAGATCGAGAAAAGTCCTTATCAATTCCAAAATTGGACCAGAACAATTATCAGAAATGGGCTGTTGATGCTAAAATGGTCCTAATGGAAAAGGACCTATACATGTTCATAGAGCAGGAGAACCCTTCTTTAAAAGCCAATGCAACAGAAGATGAAACCTTGGCTCATGGTCGGAAAAAGAAGAAAGCCCTTGCAATCTTGTTTTTGAGCGTCAGTCAGGAGCCAAAATCCACTATCAAAAATTGCACCAGTCCCTTCAGTTTATGGGAAAAGTGGCGCCTCATCTATGAGCCCTCTTCTCTGGGAAGGATGTCCCAGTTATGGAGGAAATTTTTGAGCCTCACTCTAAAGGATGGGGAGGATATGTCCCTCTTCGTTTCTCGAGTGGATGACGCCGTGGCTGATTGCCGAAAAGCTGACATTGAAATTCACGAATATCAACATGCTTTTCAATATATTGACTTGCTCCCCAAGTGTTACGAGATGGTAACAATCGCGCTTCATCAATTTAAGAAAAGCGAACTTACCACCAAACGTGTTGATGAAACTCTGATAGCAGAATATCAGAGGATGAAGCATTCAAATGGGGACAGCCAAACTACTGCAAATTGGACAAGTGGAGCGCTCTTCACCAATAATTCTAATGGAAAAACGACCAGAACCAGAATGAAGTGCTACAGTTGTGGCAAAATGGGTCACATTGCCCCAAATTGCCTGTTTAAGGGGAAAGTAAATGCAAATCAAACTAACAATTCTAATCAGTCTTCTAGCAACTCGCAGCAAGCTCCAAAGTATAAGAAAAACTTCTGGAGAACAGAGAAGCCATCAACTGGAAACACAGCAGCGGTATCCAGCCATGTCAACCCAGGGAAATCAGGAGATGTCGTCAAAACCATCCTGTACGCCAGTGCTATGGCTACTTCCCAGGTGCCTGATGGGGAAAAGAGTAAATGGTTTGTTGACAGTGGCGCTTCGGATCATGTTTGCTCATCCCTCGATGCACAAACACTCCTAAACACTCGTACTGCAGCTGCACAGGAGATGTGCAGCTGCAGTACGAGTGTTTAGGAAAGACGATGGAACTCCAGCTGTCGAATGTTTTGTACGCGTTTGGATTTACCAAGAACTTGTTATTGATTTCCAAAATCGACCAGAAAGGTTACCAAACGTTGACCAAGGATGGTCAGCTTTGGGTATTTAAAGGTGATGTCGCTAACCCCCTTTTCATAGCACAACAAGAAGCTGGACTGTATCGACTAGAGGCCCGAGTCATGCAAATTACGCCTGCCGAGATGCGAGTGAAAGCAGCAAACGACGGGATTATCCTGTTAAATCAACCGCATCCTGGCACCGAGAACAACCTGCAGATTTGGCACCGCAGGTTTTGTCACCTCAATGCAAGAGGGATTGCCACATTGAAGGGAGGCGGCCACGTTCGTGGATTGGAAAAAATTAAGCTGGATGGAGACTGCACCTGCCAAATTTGCCATGTGAGCAAAATTACGGTAATGAATTCACAGCGTCATATAGACATTTCTTCCAAGGCCCCTCTAGCAATGCTTCACGTCGATCTGTTCGGAACTACCAGGACTGCAAGCTACGGTGGGAGTCGATTTTTATTGGTCATCATAGATGATTTTTCGAGGATGGCGCACGTTGTGCCGCTCACACTAAAGAGCCAGGCACTAAAACAAATTAAGAAGTTCATTCTGGAGATGGAGAACAGGTTGGACAAACGGGTAAAATCGATCAGGAGCGACAATGGTGCTGAATTTTGCAATGATGAACTAACGAAATTTTTCGAGTCAAAGGGAATCAGTCACCAGAAAACCAACCCATACAGCCCTTCTATGAATGGAATTGCAGAGCGGTATAACCGCACCATCATGGAAGGAACCCGCGCTCTACTAGCCGACACGGGTCTTAGCCATGGGTTCTGGGCAAAACTTGCCTGTGCCTTGTAATGTGTAGCACATTCCGGCCCCTGACCTTACATGCATGACCCCATTTTGTGGCGTGACATCTCCCCTGGGGCCCCTGGTATGAGGCGCCCCATGGTGGACATAGGGTTTACCTGGGGAGGTGTGGTGGGGTTGGAAGGCAGACTGGGTTCTCGTCTCACTGCGGTGAGGTCGCCTAATCTCAAGTGCTCGGGTTTGTACTTTTGCCTTTGTCGGGTTACCGTCGGATCAGTCGTGTAGCGTTCATGTTTGATATGTTATAAGTGCAGAAACTGTTGCCTGTTATGATTTCCGGCGAAACATCGAAGTGTCGGCAAATAAAGCCTAATTTATAATTTAACTGCCGACTGACTTTCTCTGGGCGAAGGAGTTTAGGTGTGACATGGTGGAGGTGCGGGTTCTTTCCCCAGTTGCCTTCTATAGTACATTTATTGTCTGCAAACAATCAACTTCGTTTTGTGTTAGCAATATGGATGATAAAGCCATCTTGCCGGGCCGTACGCGGTCTGAGGCTGCCCAGGTAACTGCGGCCGGATCATCTGTTGCGCCTCCAATTCGCTCAACGGAGGAGACAGTTCGACCACCTTTGTTGCGACTGGCTGTCTTACGTGGAGAACGCCCGCAGCCGTCGCACCCCACCGCCTCGAATGCAGCCGCCGATCGTACTATTGTACCGGCGACTCGCCTACGACGCAATTCATTACCTTCTACGCCTGTTAATTCTGCGGTTTCGCAAACTTCACCTGAACCCATCGACCCGGCTATTTCCCTGGAACGGAGAAATATCTTGATACGCGCTGCCGCGGCGGCATTGAATGATTCGACCGGGACACCAATGTCATTGGACAACCTTGCTACCGCTCTACGCGATTTTCGCAGAGATTTCTCCGATCTTCTGACGGCGGCCGGCCGTACTGATATCGCTGCTGCTCCACCACCGCCGATCCCTACTGTGGCTTATGAGGCGCCTGATTGGCTCATGTCAACAGCGGCCCCCTCGTCCCCACCACCATTCTCGTTTCGGACATCTCCATCTGCGGTCGTGCCATACGGAATGGATCCCCAGCCGCCACCACCGTCGCATCTCTATAATGACCCCTATGGGGTTCCCGGAATCAGCCATACCTCCAACCCTTACCCTCAGCCACAATTTTCACCTCCTCCCCCGGCACACGTGCCACCTGTGGTGCTGGGTGGTTCCCCCCACCTTCCTCGTACCACTCCTGCTAATCCTTCTCGCTCTGGCCCTGTGACAGCACATTCGTCAATGCCCTTTACGATAATTCGTGACCGCCGAGACCGGTTCGCGACCTTCGACGGCACAAGTGATATTGCCCAGTTTTTGTTAGCGTTTGAGTCGACAGCGTCGGCTGATGATTATGCAGAATCGGAATTGCCAAGACAACTGCGTGCTCATCTCTCTGGTCCGGCGGCTCGTTGGTTCGGTGTGTTTGAGGCTTCCTTGATCGGGTTGCCTTGGCCTGCCTTACGCCGTGTACTCTTACAGTACTTTAGCAATCCTGACTGAGCAGTTGACCTTGTCTGCCGCCTCGCAAGCTGGCGTCAGGCCTTAAGCTAAATGTCATTGACGTTCTCGATATGTGCTTTCAAATTGACACATATATGGCCGACACATATCGCACGGCTTCCATCATTAAGGGGCTTCTACCAGCTTTCCATGCTAATATTCGGGGACGGTTTATTGACAACGTCCCCATCCTGTGGAGGGTGTTGGCGGATCTGGAGGCTGGTCTTCTTCTTGATGACCCAACGCTATATACGCCTGCCGGGGCTCCTGCCAAATCTTCTTCTGTGTCAGGATCTGTGCATCCTACACGGCCGGCGATGTCTTCTAATCCTTCGGTTCATCCTTCCGGCGCTTCGGCTTCTCGCCCACCACCCGGTGGTCCTAACGACCCTACCACGATCTGTTATGGTTGTGGATTGTCTGGCCATGTAAATCGCTATTGTCTGCGACCGGGAGGACCTCTTGAACGTCGTCGCCGGGGAGCTTCCGCTAAGCCGGCTACACCATCTGCGGCTGAGCCCACACGATGCCTAAATTATGTAGCGACTGATACTCTTTCGTCGCTCTTAACCGTTCTTCTGTACGGAAAATCTCGGGCTGTAATTGCTACTTTGAATTCGGGCTCCGTGCTTTCTGCGCTTTCGTCCGCAATGGCCTCTGCCCTGTCCGTGGAGATTGAGCCTCTTCTTCCATCCGACCATGTTCTTTTTGATGCATCACAACATCCGGTCGCTTGCCTGGGATTGTGTCATGTCGCTTTCCGGTTGTTGGGACGCGACCAGCGTTCTCGACCAGCCTGGTGGGTTGGTGCTGTTGGGCTGGGATTTTCAAACATGGAACGGATTGGTATTGTTGCCTGCCACTCGTCGTCTTGCTTAGGAGGACGATTTAAAAACGACCTTTCCTTTCCATGTGTCTGTTATGCCGTCTCCTCCTTCCCCTCCTATTGTAACTGTTAATAACTTGCCCTCCCCTATTCCGGCGGTTCCGGATGTTGCTCGCCCATTACCCATTCGACGATTGACGTCATATCCTGTATTTATTGCACATGCTATTATTTTGCCTCCTTGTTCTACCTCGGTGGTCGTCTGTCATTTGAATTATCGATCTGGCGGATCTTCCACCATGCTTTTGTCCCCACATTTTTCTTGTGATGTTTCGGCCCGCATGGCTCATGGAATTTTTGCTCATGATCAGTCTCAATGCTATCGTTTTTTTAATTGCAAATATGTCAGCGCGTTCCACTTCCCTTTTGCCTGGTACATGGATTGCGAATGCTGCGGTCGCTCCTGATGGGACCCTGATGGTTGTTGGACCCTTCAGTTGAATTACCTGCTGTACTTTCTTCAGCGCTATCTCCCGCCTTGTCCTCCTCCTACCTTACCGCTCTCGATTTCAATCTCGGTCCCACTCTTTCAACTGCCCAACATGCTGCTCTCATGGCTTTGCTAACGGAGTTTCGAAGCTCATTTGCTTTCAGTATTCATGAATTGGGGGTTAGTGATTTGCCCCTACACTGTATTGATACTGGTTCGGCCCCGCCGATTTATGTTCCCTCTTGCCGCTCGTCCCCGAGGGTACGTCAGGTTATTCGGACAGAGCTCGACGAGATGCTTCGACAGGGCGTGGTTCAGCCCAGTAACAGTCCATATGCGAGCCCAGTGGTGCTTGTTCGAAAGAAAGATGGCACCGCCTGTTTTTGCGTGGACTACCGGCGTCTTAACGACGTTACTCGGGTGGACAGTTATCCCCTTCCACGTATTGACGATGCCTTGGATTCCCTGCAAGGTTCGGCTTGGTTTGCAACCCTTGACATGATGTCGGGTTTTTGGCAGCTGCCGATGGCACCCGCCGATCGCTAAAAGACGGCATTTTCTTGCTCGGAGGGCCATTTTGAATTTACCAGAATGCCATTCGTATTATGCAACGCTCTGGCTACTATGCAGCGAGGGCTTGACCAGGCTTTTTTTCGGTTAAAATGGCAAACATGCCTTATTTATCTTGACGATATCATCGTCTTCGCTCCAACTTTTGACCTTTTCTTAAACCGCCTTCGGGAAGTGTTTGAAGTGCTGCGTCAGCACAACATTCGCCTTAAACCTTCCAAATGTTTTTTTGGATTCGAGGAGGTTCGTTACCTCGGCCATTTAGTCAACAGCGCTGGGGTTGCGGTGGATCCTGAAAAGACGAAGGCGGTTTCTGATTTCCTTATTCCAGCTACCCGGCTTGCAGTACGCAGTTTTTTGGGGTTGGCAGGCTATTACCGCCGATTCATCCGCGATTTCGCCTCCGTTTCTCGCCCCTTAGTTAACCTTGCTAAAGCGACCAGCTCCTTTCTTTGGTCACCGGCTTGTGCCGCCGCCTTTCAAAAACTTAAGGATGCCTTATGTTCCGCGCCGATTCTTGCTATGTTCGACCCTTCCCAGCCATTAACGCTTCACACCGACGCCTCTGGCGCTGGCCTTGGTGCTGGGTTATATAAGGGCCCCCAGGTTGAGCGACGCGTTCTGGTTTTCGCTAGTCGCGCCCTGTTGCTGGCTGAGACTAGATATACTGCTACTGAACCTAAGGCACTGGCTATTGTTTGGGCCTGCGAGAAAATTCGACATTACTTATTTCTTAACCCCTTTACGATAGTAACTGACCATCATTCGTTATGTTATTTGCGCTCTCTTAAAAATCCCTCCTCGCGATTTGGACGATGGGCCGCAAAAATTGAGGAGTTTACGTACGTCGTCCACTATAAGAAGGGGGGTTTACATTCGGATGTTGACTGCCTTAGCCGGTATCCTATATCTGTGCCGACATCCGTTGATGCCGACGACGACCCAGCATACGTTTATCATATTAGTCTTTCCCAGTCGGATATTCTCGCCTCTGGGTGGAGCACTATCGACGGTATGTGTCTTATATCGGTTCGTGACCATTCCGGAATGGCAACGGAACAGCGCCGCGACCCATCTTTGGTCTCAGCCTTGGAACGCACGGCAAAGCGCCTTGTCCCCCCGCGAGGATATGTCTTACTGGGGGGTGTCCTTTATTTTTTCTTGCCCTCAACCCCTCTCAGATTATTACTGGTTGGCCGGTCATTTCGGTCTTTCTCGAACAGTTGCTCTTGTTCATCGTTCTTTTTACTGGCCTCAATTTAGAACGTCTATAAAACGGTACATAGCTTCGTGTTCGTCCTGTCAACGGAATAAAGTACCTACCCGATTGCCACAGGGCCTGTTGGAACCAATTATGGTCATTAAACCAGCAGAAAAATGGGGATTTGATTTTGTGGGACCACTTCCCTGTGCGGCTGGGGGATTTCAATATTTTATCGTGGCCGTGGATTATGCCACTCGGTTTTGTGTGGCAACGGCGGTTCGCCGAGCCAACACCGCCGCCCTAGAGAAATTTTTCTTGGCGATCATTCATCGGTTTGGTGTTCCTAAGGCCCTAATTTCGGATAGTGGGACTCCTCAGTTGAGCACACGTGCTCGTTCCTTTTACGATTCTTATAGAATTACACACCGTGCTTCGACGCCTTACCATCAGCAGGCTGATGGCCTTGCTGAACGAACAATCCAGACTATCATGTCCTTGATTCGTACTTCCATACATGCCCATGGGGTTGCTGGTAATTGGTTATCATGGCTCCCTAGCGCTGTTTCAGCATACAATGCATCGCGACAGGAGTCCCTTCAGGCTACCCCCTTTGTCCTAATGCATGACTTAACCCCGGTTACCTATTCATAATTTTTTGGGTGATTCCCCACTAGTCGGTCCTGATGATTTAGTTTCGTCCCGTCGAACCCGTGCAGTTTCATGCTTACGTCGCGCTCAGACTACTCAGAAACATGTTTTCGATGCTCGCCGTCGGGATGTAAAATTTGAAATTGGTGATTGGGTACTCGTTCGAGACTTAGGCCCTTCTAAACACGGATTGGGGAAATTTGGTGCAAAATATCACGGTCCATACCGTATTGTAGAGCGAATCTCGGATTTGAACTATGCTTTCCGCGATACGGGTCGCGGTACCCCAACTGTATCTTCTTCCCATGTTGTGCATTTAAAGCTGTATACACCACGTGCTAATGCGCGCTTAGCTTGCTTGCGATGTTTGTATTTTCATCGTCATTTTCATATTCCGCGCGTCTCGCCGCGGCGCTTTTCTCGATAGCGTTTTCTCCCGCTTGATGTCGCTTACTCTGTTCCCGCGCTTTCCTTTGTTGACCTTTTTCGGGAGTGTCATTTTTTGCTCAAGTAACACGTTTGTGGGGACGCGTTGGTGTATTTGTTTTCGCGTTGATATGTCGGTCCCGACGATTCCTGGTGCGGCGATGGAGCCGTCAACTGTTCAGCCGTCGCTTGTTTTGGGCTTATCGGTCCAGTCTACGACCGTTCCAACCGCGCCAGTAATGTACATTTCGGTTCCAGCTACGGCTCCCGTGGCCCCGATCGATTCTATGCCGGCCATTTTTGCTCCAGCCGAAACGTCTGTGCTTCCGTCTTCGGCCTCAGGACAGTTGTTCCCGGTGAGTGACGATATTGGCGATCCGCCGGACTCCCCAAGGGATCTGCCGATTGTCTCTGGAGATGATTCCCCGTAGCTGTCGATGCCTTATGTGTCCGCTCATTTGCCTACTTGGCGAGCCCGGATTAAGGCCGCCTTGGGACGTGGATTTCAACAGGCCGAGGACTATTTCCAAGACTACTTCACGAGTCGTACTGCGACGCTCGCATCTGTTCCGATTCTTCGGACCGAGACATGGCCATCATTCCTCCGCTGCTACGTTTGCCGGCAAGTACCGACGAAGGTCAGGTGGTTCACCAGGCCGCCGGCAATGAACAATGCGCGGCCCAGGACCAATTTAAGTCGTCAGAGGCTGTCCCACCGTCGCGCCCGGCTACAGAGGATCTGGAATGGTTGACCTCTGCATTGAGGGATTTCCCATTGCGTCCCATATATGGACAATCTCCGCCGGATTCGGAGAAATGACGCCGCCTCAAGTTCATGGAATTCCTGTTTCTAACAGGGCGTTCCCCCGGCCCGATTTCGGTTGCGCCTCCGGATCAGCTGCTGGACCAACCGCGACCTCGCTGACGTCGGTCGGTGTCTTGGGCGCCTTTGCCGGACACTGCCAAAACTTTCGCTGATGTCGACGTCGCTCCGTGGGATAGCTCGACCACTTCGACTGTTGCTGCCCCTCCGTCGTCGCATGACTGGCGGTCCGGCCCTTCAGCGCCGCGTGTGCGGTGGGTTCTTACACCGACTCGGCCTAGGGGGATCGCCGATTCTGTGCGTGTGGCGCCGTATGAGCCGGTGACCTACTCCGCCGATTTAGCTTCGCCGTATCGCCGTTTGCGGTCAACTTCTCCGCAGCCATGTCGTCGTGCGCCTTTGCCTCCACGCCCTCGACCGCCCCCGGCAGTTCTTTCGCCGCCACGGTCCATTTTGGCCTCTTGCCCAAGGAACATTCGTGGGTGTGATTTCCCCTACTTTTCTGCTCATGGCGTCGCATGGTCTCCTCCGGAGTCCCGTAGGGGACAACCCCCGGATGTTACCCCGGAGGATTCCGCGCGGGAGATCGCCACATACCTCCGACGAGCCACTTACCTGCGCACGGAGGACCATCTTTTACCCTTCGCGGCATGGAATTTGCCCCTTTCGAGAGACGACGAGGAGGCGTATGACCGTTTCTATGGTGTCCCGCCTCCACCGGGAACCCATTTGGCCCAGGGGTGGACGTTCGAGAAGCGCGAGTTTCACATGGAACGCCGGGAAATTATTCTGGCCTGGCATCGCCATCCACCGATTGACGACGTTGCCTATCGCCGATACCTACGGGACCGCCGGTATTGGCATTTTTGAGTTGTTATTGTGTGCTGCATTATTGATTTTTGTGATTTGATTTTTTTTTGCTTTTTGTTGTGTTGGTTATTTCGCACTCGCGCGAGACGCGCGAGTTTTTAAGGGGGGGGATGTAATGTGTAGCACATTCCGGCCCCTGACCATACATGCATGACCCCATTTTGTGGCGTGACATCTCCCCTGGGGCCCCGGGTATGAGGCGCCCCATGGTGGACGTAGGGTTTACCTGGGGAGGTGTGGTGGGGTTGGAAGGCAGACTGGGTTCTCGTCTCACTGCGGTGAGGTCGCCTAATCTCAAGTGCTCGGGTTTGTACTTTTGCCTTTGTCGGGTTACCGTCGGATCAGTCGTGTAGCGTTCATGTTTGATATGTTATAAGTGCAGAAACTGTTGCCTATTATGATTTCCGGCGAAACATCGAAGCGTCGGCAAATAAAGTCTAATTTATAATTTAACTGCTGACTGACTTTCTCTGAGCTAAGGAGTTTAGCTGTGACAGCCTTCACTCACGTGAGAAATAGATTCACCCATTCCAAATTAGGAGGACGTACTCCAATTAGGTGCCGAAAACCCTGTTAACATAGTGTCTTTTTCGTATTACCCCCACAAAGGGGTTAAACAGAGGGGTGGGTAAATGCATCTCCTAAACCATTAGGGCTACAACCTTTATATTTTCCATGTGTGTAGCTGAGGTGCCAAAAGCCCCGCAAAACAAAATGAAAATTCGTATTACCCCCGCAAAGAGGTAAAACAGAGGGGTGGGTAAATGCATCTTCTAAACCGTTAGAGCTTCAACCTTCATATTTTCCATGTGCATTCCTTAGGTGCCGAAAACCCTGCTAACAAAGTGTCTTTTTTGTACTACCCCCACAAAGGGGTTAAACAGAGGAGTGGGTAAATGCAACTCTTAAACCATTAGGGCAACAACCTTCATATTTTCCATGTGTGTTGCTTAGGTGCCAAAAGCCCCGCAAAACAAAATGAAAATTCGTATTACCCCCGCAAAGAGGTAAAACAGAGGGGTGGGTAAATGCATCTTCTAAACCGTTAGAGCTTCAACCTTCATATTTTCCATGTGCATTCCTTAGGTGCCGAAAACCCTGCTAACAAAGTGTCTTTTTCGTATTACCCCCGCAAAGGAGTTAAACAGAGGGGTGGGTAAATGCATCTCCTAAACCGTTAGGGCTACAATCTCTTAATATTTTTCATGTGTGTTCCATAAGGTGCAAGGAACCTGTTGGAAAGTCGAAACAGGCATCAAGATGGCGACACCAAGGGAAATTTGTGACTGGAAATGTGTTTCCGGCACATACACCCCTTTGGGAAGCAAGGGCAGTGAGCCCCATCTTCAGTAGACTGTGTTTGGACAAGTTCCCAGACATGCCCATGATGAAGAACTTCACTGCTGTGTGTGCAAACATTTTTCGTGTATGGAGGCGGTGCGAGTATGCCTCCCACTTTCTATCACCTCCGCCCAACCATTTGCTTTCCAGTTGAGTTTCGATATTTAACATGTAGTGCATATAATTGTCTTTATTCTGAACCAGAATCAACTTCCGGTTGTTGTTGGTTCGGCTGGGAAATGAGTTTGAACACCGTTTGTGCAGTGTTTGATTTTCGTATTGGCGCGCGTAGCGGTTTCCGCGGATTTCCGCGGTAACCACGTTAGCTAGGTGTGTGGAACCAAGTTCCATTTGTAGTCCAAATTGTGGCGGACAATCCACAAGTTGATGGATGTCCCTAGGCCATATACTTCCAGTGCTAGAGGCGTTCAAACGAATTTGCCGCATAGGCTTAATCCAAGATGACCGCCATAAGCTTGGGTTCTTGGGCCCTGAGAGCCCCTGGGCGTAGTGACGCATC